>JAEIFU010000280.1:0-166331 GCA_018904235.1 Lordiphosa stackelbergi | reverse complement strand
AGATTCCAGCCCAGTTTCCAAATAAATTGCGTAATTTAAAGTATTTATCGGTAGTCGGAAAATTTTAACAAAGTTGCGTAGTAGTTTTTCCACCTGTTCGTATTCCATGTAACCCCAGACCTGCGATGGCATAGCGCACATTATGGCTCAGCTGTTGTTTAACAGTTTATACTTAGTACTGGGGCAATACATTTTATCGGTTTAATAGGGCGTTCCACGCACTGTTAAGGGCGATCTTCGACTCACGTAATTTATACTCAATATGCTTGCTAAAAGACATGTTTGGTGTTAAGGTTACTCCTAAGTACTTGTACTCCTTGGACTGTTTCTAGTTGTACCCGTTTAGTGTCCAATGTCTACACCCAGCACGTCGACCCCTGCCTTCCTGAATGCACATTACTTTGATTTGCTCGTATTTATTCTTAAATTTCAGGTCTGTAGCATTTTAGGTGACGTGGCAAGGATGACCATATCATCAGCGTACATTACCTTGTAAATCTTATTTCCGAACTCTGCGCCTCCAGGCACTAAATTAGCAATGTCATCTATAATACATAAAAAAGAGCAACGGGCTTAGCAGGCATCCTTGTTTAGTCCAAGGTTTATCTCTAACCATTCCGACATTGTTTTTCCATCCCAAACCGCTGTTGATTTTTTTCGTACAAGCTCTGCAGAATATTTAGCATTTTTGTGGGAAAACCCTAGATTCTAAGCTTAAACATCAGACTCCTTCCTATCAATTGTATCAAATGCAGCTTGAAATCGAGGTATAACTTCGTTTTCCCCGCCTTAGATAGTCGTTAGCTATAGAGGTGAGCACAAAAATGCTATCAACGGTTGAGTAGCCTTTCGAAATCCAGCCTGATTCTCGCTCATTAAATTATTTCGTTCTACAAAGGTAGAGAGCTGATTTAGTAGGATGCTTGTAAATATTTTTTGTAATGGCATTCAAAAAAGATATTCCTCTGTAATTAAGTACATCAATGGGATCACCTTTTTTAGCAATGGAAGATGACATTTCTTAAAGCTTGTGTGCACCAGTGCTTCGTTGAATATGTTGTTAAAACGCTTCTCTCTTAGTTTTTCTTTAAAAGCTCGAGTGGCATTGATAATATGCTCTTCTGGAACGCGATCTTCTCCTGGTGCTTTTCCGACTTTACTACGGCTCAGCGCCCCTTGCAGTCATCCAATGTAATCTCTCCGTCTAATTCGTCAACATAAGTTGATGGTAGGGCATAGCTCAGCACACTTGGTTGTTCTTTAAACAGCAACTCCATAAAGTGGGCGGAAGGGCGGTTGAAGTTACCTGTATCCGTTTTCTGGAGGGCCCGTTTAACTGCCTCACTGTTGCCCAAAATGGTTTGCTGTCATTAATCGACGCAATTGAGATTTCCAGTTTTGTTAAGTTTTCTCTCTGATTTTCTCTGCACATTTTTTTGTATATAACTCGCTGTTTTTGGTAATTTTCCTAGTTTTCCCATGAGTCATTGTGCAGCAAAATTGACAATAAAAGCCTAGTTTTTTCTTCTCCGCTTCGCACTCCATATCAAACCAGGGTTGTATAAATTGTTGGTTTCTTGGCTTCTGCATAAAACTAGCTGCCTTTTTAACGGTTTCTGTGAGATCCGATATTTCGTTCTGCTGGCAAGTGTCTTCGCATAGAAGTGCCAATTGTTGATCCAGGTTTTCGGTGTATCTTCCTTTTGTTTATTTATCCAACGAAGCTTGGGAAGCAGTTGCGGGGTACTAGGCTGGGACTCATTTTAAACAGGCTGAAGCTTGTTAAATGGTCAAATGCATCATGTCATTTTCCTGGGTAAGACCATAATCGATTGTCGAACACGCTTGCCCACGTACAAATGTGAAACTTCCATCAGCGTCTACCATTTAAAACTGTGAGGTTGGAGAACTCGCACCAAATTTATTAAATTCCTTCCTTGCTGTCGAGCGTTCGGTCTTTGGCTTTTCGATTACAGGTTGCAAAGCGACTACCTGATTCCTCACTTTCCACGGTAGCTTGTTCAGCTCCAATGCGTGCGTTCAAATCGCCTGCGACCATAACATTTTCTAACTTTGACTGAGATAGAAAATCACATATGCGCTAAACTCATTTTTCCAGTCGTTGCAGTTTATATATATCGGTAATATAACCAGAGTCTCTTTGCTTGTGCGTATTTCTAACTTAAAGATTTTTGGGTTATTTGTAAGCGAGTGAGTTACCCCTTGACACGTTGATTGGCTGATTCCACACAACATCCCTCCACTTGCTCGACCTCGTTCTGCAGACCTGCTTGTGGGGACCCAGTGTAAAGCATGGGGAAAAGTATGTTTCATAGTGCTCCATGTCTTTTCTGATAAACGTTTCAAATAGAAAGAACAGATCATAAGACGTTACAAAACTAAAAAATTTCTGTGTGGTACTTTGTTTTACAGCCCAGCGATGTTGTAAGAAAGAATCTTAATATTATAGTGTTTTGATCCATTTTGTGAGCAAACCAATAGTTCGTTATGTTGATTTCCCTTAAACTGACAATTTTGGTTATTCCTATTTAGTTTTTTGACATATTAATTTTTTCTAGCAGATATTCATACGACAGATTCATATTTACGAGATTGTCCTGGAACATGTTTCTTAGTAAAGCTTCTGCTGGTTGTCCCTTGCTTACAAGTACGCTTGTTTACTTGTTTTGTGGCGGAAAGATCTCGTTCAATGAACATGTGCGTACCAGCTAGCTTCTTGGTGTTTCTGAATATTTGATCAACCATTCCTGGCTAACCTAGTTTCGCAACAACCCCCAATTTGTTTGCACGCTCGTATAGTTTCTAACTTTTTATACCCTTGGAGAGGGTATATTAAAATTGTCCGGATGTTTGTAACGCACAGAAGGAAGCATCTCCGACCACATAAAGTATATATATTCTTGATCAGCGTGACGAGCTGAGTTGATATAGCCATGTCCGTCTGTCCGTCCGTCCGTCTGTTTCTATGCTATCTCCTCCGTCAGTTTTAAAGCTATCGTAACCAAACTTTGCACGAAGTCTTTTGGTACAAATACGCTGCACATTTGTCGGAACCGGCCGGATCGGATGACTATAGCATATAGCTGCCATAGGAACGATCGGTTGAAAAAGTAGTTCTAGTGAAAAAACTTTTTTGTTTTCAGTGCTATCGCTACCAAACCTCGTATTTATAAGTTTTTTATGCTTTCACATAATTTCAGCAAGTTTTATGCAAATCGGGCAACTATATAGTATAGCTGCCATACAAAAGATAGATCTGAAAAAAGTTTTAGTATGAAAAACTTTTTTGTTTTCAATGCTATCGCTCCCAATCTCGTTACTGATCAATATAATATGATAACACATAATTCTGTCAAGTCTGATCCGAATCGGATGACAGTAGCATATAGTGCGATCGGAATAAAAAATAGTTTCAGTGAAAATTTTTGTTTTCAATGGTAGCGTGTTTGTACGTAACAGTTATAAATATTATCTGTCTCAACACCATTTTAGAGAGTTTGTTCAAAATCGGATGAATATATCGTATAGCTGCCATATAAAAAACTGGCAGAAATATATCATGCTCCAGGGTCGAGCCGAAGTTAGCTTTCCTCTATTTTTTTTATTTGGATGTTTTCCAGCTGTAGGTGATCCTTACAGAGCTTCGTTAGGGATTCGTGGGGTTTTGCGTCCTTTGGTAGTCCTCTTACTACAATGTTACTTCGTTTGCTGTCATCGACAACAAAGTTTAGCTCTGCGGTGGTTTGCCAAGTTCTTCTTTAGCATATCTACCTCTTTTTCGCAGTGACTTGTTCTCTTCCTTAAGGGCTTCCATTTCATCTGTAATCTGGGTTTTCAAGCTCGAGATATCACCCTTGGTGGCCACGGTGTTTTCTATATGTTCCAACCAAGGCTGCAAACCGGTCCTGAACCGAACCCTTCGAACCGGTTCGGTTCGGGTTTTTTGGGTTCGACGAACCGGACCATGAACCGAACCCCTAAAATTTTTGACTCTTCGAACCTGAACCCGAACTGGACCACTTTTTCAAAAATTAGGTTCGGTTCACAAAATTAAATTTTTTTCAAGACGTGAACATGAAAATATTGAAATTTATATTGTAGATATTATAGTAAAACTATTGTAGCTTTGCATTAAGCTTGTATGGCTTTTTATATAAATTGCTTTGAACATACGGTTAAATTCGATTAATGCGAGGCCATTTGATCTAGTAACCGAGCATACATACATGTTTAACTTCACATATGTATGTACAATGTACATACATATGTTTCAATTCCATTTGCAACGATGTTCTCGTATATACACACATACATATTTTCGGACTTTAGTCTTGGTTTTTGTTTTATTCCCACATTTTTATGTCAAACTACAAACACACACTTCACATATTTCATACATATTTGGCAACCGTGTTGCCGATTAAAACACTAAATTGATTTACGCGTCCACGCGGACAACATGCGTAAGCGTCCTTTCGTTTATATGTATGTATGAGTGCATGATTTTGGCGCAAAAACCCGCGGCTTTCGCTATAACCACATATGTAAGTACATACAAATAGATGCAATACGCTTTAACTCGCAGGGATAAATTCCCAAAGTTAACACAGTATGTACATACATATATGCACATTTAGTAGTCGGCAACGGCACATTTTTCTGTTTTTCTTTGAGTGTCTCGTCCGGTACGGGCACATTTCTATGCATTGCTTTGCAGACAACTGCGGCAGCGACGAGTCACACTGACGCGTCGCCATGATGAAATATTAAGAAGAAAAGAGACAAAAGATGTGGAAAAATGCGCCAGAAGAAAATTGATCAACGGCCAACAATGAATAAATTTTACAGATAGAACAAGCATACATAAAACTAAAATTAAGTAAAGACCAGCTACGGGACGCGTGTATAGAAATGGTCACAAAAATGGGCGGCCCTAAAAATTTTTGAAGACTCTGGCTTCAAGAAAATTCTTGAGCCGCTAGTAATGCATTTGAAAAGCCAATTTCCACAAATCGCCAACATATTCGGAAGCCTTGTGAAATCAAAGGCTTCAACCATCCACAATGAAATTAGTGAATTCTAAAAAAAATCGGTGAGTACAAACATATGTTAGCAGATTGTGCGTATTTGTATGTGTATGTATCAATTTTTTAATTGGAGATGCAATGTCTTTGCATATATATGTATGTATGCATACATTCCTTTAAATTGTTTAATTTAAATTATGCAAGAAACAGATCTATGTACAAAGCTGGTTTCACATAAATATAATATATGTATTTGCAGAAATATATTAATTAAATTAAAAATATGTTTTTACGAAATTATTTCAGCTTGATATCAATTAAAGTTGACTGCGTAAGCCGTTTGATCGCGCCAATTGGCATTAACTGTCAGATTCTACAAAGATGAAGAAATTCGCACTTACACGCTGGCTATGGAAAGAGGTCCACG
Organism: Lordiphosa stackelbergi; assembly: GCA_018904235.1. Classification (NCBI taxonomy): domain Eukaryota; kingdom Metazoa; phylum Arthropoda; class Insecta; order Diptera; family Drosophilidae; genus Lordiphosa; species Lordiphosa stackelbergi. The sequence goes on along the minus strand of JAEIFU010000280.1, from coordinate 160,856 downwards.
TCCAGCATACGAGTCTTAATCTGAGTGCTATCATTCAAGAAGTTCTCCAATCCTACGACATTTCTAGGCCAGATTTATACTATCACCGTGGATAATGGAGCAAATATGGTTCGGGCAGGCGAACTTTTTAAATGACAACTGCATAGCGGAAAAGGAATGCGACTATAACGAATGCAATGTTGATGAAGACTGCTTATGTGAACTCAAAACCATTTCTTGATTTGGACGATGACGAAGTTAACTCAATAAATTCCATGGAGAGTTCTATAATACAGTTCGTTGTGCTGCACACGTTAAATTTAGTAGTTAACGATTTTTTTAAGGGACGTTCAGTTTGACATTAGTAGAGTTCGCACACTTTGAAAGAAACTCCGTACTCACACCATTTTAAATCTATAGAAAAATTGAAAAACCAGGGCTAGACTGTGTAACGCGATGGAACTCAACTTTAAAATGTGCGAGCGCTTACTAACTCTTTAAAAATTTTTGCCTTCAGAGTTCCTTAAAAGAGCTCCACCTAAAAACCTCTGAATGGAATGTATTTCAAAATACAGGTAATTTACTGCAGCCAATTTATAAAACTTCTTTGAAGCTGCACGATTCACAATTACAACCATGGGATTATTATTACGCTTGCTTTTCATGTCGAGCAATTGTTCTAAAATCTTCTGCAAAACATGCTTTATTGCTATCTGAGTGTCTCGATAAACGTTCTTCTATTATGAGTTCAGTACCAATATTGGCTGCAGTGTTCTTAGACCCGAGATTTCAAACTTAACTTGGACCAAAAAAAATAGCAAAGCAGCATATTGCAGACATGCTAAAGCGCCAAAAAGAATTTCTTAATGAGAGTTTTCAAAATTCAACTTTAAATGACTCAACGTCTGATTGAAGAAGAGAATTTATGAAACAAATAGAAAGCAATAATCAAATATCAAATATAAAGTCTGCAAAATAGATTCGAAAATTGTCCAAGAGAACATACATCGACAATGTCTTAAAATTTTGGAAAGCTCCAAAAATATGAGGACTTTAAGAAATATTGCTTTGATCAATACTGCTGTTCCAGCAACTCAGGTAACAGTTGAACGAGCCTTTTCAACAGAGCAAGTTTGTTCTTTCTGGATCTAAGAGCTAGTATAGATGAAGAGCCCTTGAAGATATAATCTCATTAATTAAACTAAGCAGCTTTTAAATGTTGTATTTGTCAGCTACTGAATTTAATATTTGGAATTGCTTTATTGGAATAAAAAATATTATTCTAAACAAAAAGTAATAATAAATGAAACCATCTTATGTTCAAGGAAACTGAGGTTCTGGAACCCAGGTCCTTGCCTCAGGGGTTTAAGGAACCGGTCCGCGAACCGAACCTTAGACTTTACAACGGGTTCGAACCCTCGACCGAACCTTCTGCAAAATTTTAGAGGCTTGCAGCCTTGGTTCCAACTTAGAATGAAACTGTTTGTGTCCGTGATGGCTTTAAGCACATCCTTCAATGGATTTCCACATTCCCTGCTTTCCGCGACCTCTCTTCGTCTTCTGCGTCGTCAGCTCTGGGATCGCTGGAAAGGCATAATTTTCAGAAAATACAGGTAGATCCTGTGCAATGGTTTGTCGGGCCATAAATGTCTCAATAATGTTTTTGTTGCCAACATTGTCTTGTACCTGATTGCTTTCAATGGTAAACTTTGTGGCTGTGTACAACCCACCCACGTGTTCGTCTTGCAGTTTGCTAAGTCGATGTCATCAGCATTCTTGATATCGTCACCTTGGTCGTCAGATTGATCATCAGATTGGTCATCTTCCACTTGGTCGTTGTCTGATCGGTCGGTGTCTCCGTAGTCATTAGATTGTGCCTTCAAATTCAGCAAGTTTCAGTTGTCGCTGCATATCATTTTTGCTTCGTTTTAATTCCAGTTTTTGCTGTAGTAGTTCCTGCTTGCGTCTTTCAAGAACTCCATTTCTATTTTAAGCTTTTTGGTCCTTTGTCGATTTTCGCGAGCGCTGTGATCCAAATTTTGATGGTGTCTTCTTTGCGTGTGATGGTGTCTCCATTTCACTTTTGTGGGTGGTGTCTCCCTTTTTATTGCGTAATGATGTCTTCATTTCACTTTGTGTGGTGTCTCCTTTTTGTTTTGTATTGGTGTCCCCGTTACATGGAGATTTTTGTTTTTGGTTATGGATATGGAGTCGATGCATTCCCCTAGTGTTGATTACAGTCTTTTTCCAACTGTTCGCGATTCTATATAAAGCTTTCTGTCTCGATTATGTAGACTTTTGGGTCCTTTTTTGCATCAATTTTGATTTTATTGTAGTGCGCCCGTAGCATAATCCAGATATTCCAGTCAGAAATTTGCTATGTACAGTAGTCGTTGCTGACTTATACAAGACTTCAAGTGGTTCAGCAACAAAAAAAACACACTAAAGTGTTTCTTCTGCAAAGGGGGGTATATATATTTTTACCAGCGTCAGAGTTTGCAACGCATAGAAATATTCATTTCTGACCCCATAAACTATATATATTCTTGACCCTGAGCTGCCAGCATTGAGTCTGTGTCCGTCCGCCTGTCTGTCCGTCTGTCTGTCCGTCTGTCTGTCCGTCTGTTTCCTTACGCAAACTAGTCTCCTCAGTTTTAAAAGTTATCGAGCTGAAACTTTGCTGCCAGTGAGTCTTCTTTTTACTGCACACTGCTAATATGTCGGAACCGACCGGATCGGATGACTATATCTCATAGCTGCCATAGGAACTATCGGTCGAAAAGTGGGTCTTTGTGAGAAAAACTTTTTTGTTTTTAACGTAAACGTGTCTCTCTTCAGCGATTAGTCATAATTATTCGCTTTTATACAGTATGGAAGTTTTTGTCAAAATCGGATGACTATATCTTATAGCTGCTATAGGAACTATCGGTCGAAAAGTGGGTTTAAATGAAAATTTTGTTTTGTTTTAAATGTTAACGTGTTCTCTTCAGCGATTATTAATATTTTACGCTTTTACACAGATTTGGAAGTTTTGGTCAAAATCGAATGACCATATCTTATAGCTGCCATAGGAACTATCGGTCGGAAAGTGGGTTTACATGAGAAATTTTTTTTGTTTTTAATGTTAATGTGTCTCTCTTCAGCGATTATTAATATTTTACGCTTTTACACAGATTTGGAAGTTTTTGCAAAATCGGATGACTATATCTTATAGCTCATGGAACTATCGGTCGAAAAGTGGGTTTTAGATAGTAAATTTACGCTTGTTTTGGTTGTTAAATGTTAAGTGGGCCGGTCTCTCTTCAGCGATTTTATTAATATTATTTTACGCGGCTTTTAGACACAGATTTGAAGTTTTGGTCAAAATCGGATGACTATATCTTATAGCTGCCAAAGGAACTATCGGTCGAAAAGTGTGTTTTAGTGAGAAAAATTGTTTGTTTTAATGTTGGCGTTCTTAAACTCTGATGTATCAAAACATTTGTAAGGGTATAAAAACTTCGGGGGGGGAGGCAAAGACGAAATGAGGGGTTAGCTTGGGGGGTTTCCCGTGGTTTTAGGCCTTCTGTTTTTCCCCGTTCTTGCATAAACTCTAGTTTTTATGTTATTGACCCCAAATCATATTTCGCGCCCCAAGGACGCCTTGGAAAATTTTACTCAATTTAGACCAATATTTGATATAGCTGCCATATAACCGATCTGGCCGATTTGCTAACTTTGTTGTTTTTTACGCTATTGAACTGAAATTCGGGTTTGTACTGTATTTTAAGCTCTTAATACGACTTTACAAAATCTTGTTTTGTTTGAACCACTATTTGATATAGCTGCCATATAACCGATCTGACCGATATGCACCAACATCGTTGGTTTCAAACATATTGAACTGAAATTCGGTTTGAGCGCGTATTTTAGGCTTCTTTAGCGACTTATCAAATGTGGTTCGATCCGGCATACTATTTCATATAGCTGCCATATTGATGATCTGTCCGATTTGCTCCAACTTTGTTGTATTTTACGCTATTACTTTTATTTTTAGCTCTAAATACGACTTAAAAAACTTTTTTGAGTTTGACGCTACCAAACGAAAAAAATTTTTTTATCTCTCCTCTCGAGTAATATGTTCAACTTAAGCATAATTAAGCTGCAATAAAGCCGATTTTCTCGAAAAGTCGCACGTTGTAGCAAGATGTGTTAGTTACTCATTATTCTACTAACTTTCGCTAATAACTTTGCATTTAAAAATTTGTGCCACAGGCGCCATGTACAACTTCTATTCCACGAAACACTGTTACACTTGTTGGGGTCAACCTAAAAATTACACACAACAACACACGGCACAATTGGGCAAAAAGCACAGGACAACGACAGTTATCAAATCTTAATTTAATATACCTAAACTAACAGTTTGCATTTTTACATTTTTTATTTTGCTTCTAACTTTTTGAACAGACGCACTCAAAGATGGCTAATATTTGCTGCCAATTTCACAAAAAAACACGTGGCACACAAACAGCTGACTTCAACCGCCCGTCAAAAACCAGTGTTGCCACTAAGTTTGAATACAGTTTTTTTAAGCTAATATGAGTACTGGAAATATTAAAACCAGCTAATATTTGAAATTGTTTTGGTAGCCGTCATTTCCTATTTTTATAAATTTTTACTAATATTGAGACACTCGAAATTTTTGCGGGGGGGAAATTAGTTGGTAATTTTCTTAGGCACTCAGACAATGTAAGCCAAGCAACAGCAAAAAATTCAGCTGTTGTTTATTTAAGAAATTGGCGGGCTAATTCAAATAAAATTAAAGAGTTTATAGAATTGATAAAGGAAGTCACTGGGAGAAATTCAAAGGTCATAAGCAATGCCATGGTAAATTTCATGGATGCATTTTGTGTGTGGCTGGAGGTATAAGCAGTGTCCTTTATTATTGTATTGCATTGGCTCGGGAGCAGAACTTGACCCCTAAGATATGTATATTGCTATTGCGAATACCTAAAGGTAGCAACGGGAGCGGCTGGAGCAACGGAAACTACCACATAAAGCCGGAGGAAACACTCTATAATGTGCTATGGAGACTGCAAAGGCTCAGGTCTGTTTGGCCGTGGGCTGTAGAGGCTACGGAGGTTTGGACTCAGGTGGTGTCCACACATTGGGCGAATGGCATACCAACCACATCAACGGGGAGCATACCGAAAAAGATTCTCAGTCACAAGTGATGCAGCGGCCGGAGCTGCCCGTATCAAAAAAGATTTTATTGGCCAAATTCCATGAAAATGGTTGCGACTTGCCCACTTTGATCATCTCCACATGTTTGTCCAACTCGCAGCTCTCCAAATAATTGTAGCATTGTTTTTTAGTCTTCTTTGCTTAAACTTTTTCATTGCGTGCTCAATTTTCGTAGGTACCTCTGACAAATTATCAAACAAGTTTCATAATTTCATGACCCCTCGACAATTTATCAGCTGTTTTCAAGAAAACGAGTTGGCATTGTTATGTTCCGATCTTTTTCTTCCGTCTGTAGCAAGTATCGCCGGCTAGCTCGTGGCTTACTCTGGGGTGTGATCGACCTCGATGCCCAGACTGATCGGATTCAACACAAAAATATTTATTTTTCAGACACAACTTGCATGATGCGGCTATTGGTGACAGTTTGGTATTCTCTGTCTAGCGTGTCCCTCCCTCCTTGGATCAGGTTCCGTTGCTTTTTCCTAATCCCCATTTCCAGAAGTGGTTGGTTCTTTTACACCCCCATCTCACCCAACACAAAAGCTCTAAGTACGCATATTAATCTTTCTTTATAACGTTATAATTTTCAGCATCATTGACCCTAACATCCTACCTAGCTCGAGCTTACTGGACAAGACGGATAACTTTCACTTAACCTAGACAATAATATTGGTACATATAAGAATAAATAGGAATATTAACACATAATAATAAATTAAATAAATAGATGTGATTAAATAATTATGGATTAATATATGTGGCTAATTAAATAAATAAATAAATAATATAATTAAGTTTGGCTTGCTGAGTGGCTCTTGGTTTTAGGTTAGTTAACCTAAAACCCATCCGGTGCGTTTTTGGACCCCGACCAAGAAAACTGGGCCACCCGGAGGTAAGTGGCCAATCTCGCTTCCACGCTGAGCCTCCGGTGGCCAAACGCCTTCCAACTTGTCCTCGGACGTCTCCAACTTGGTCATCCACTGGTTAAAATGGGTTCTAGGAGGACCAAAAATTCGGGTAATTCCGAGTGCTCCTTAGCCCCCCCTTGATCGACTCACCAAGTTATTTTCGTCCTGATCTCGTGATCCTTATTGCGCACTTAAATTCTTTTAATTTAATTCTAATTTCCTTCTGATATTTTTAATTAAATTGCCAATAATTCTTTTTACACTCAGCCAGCGGCCAATTTCACCCACGTTATTCAACTTTAAGTTTTGAACTCCGCTATTTGCTGCTAAAGAGATTTGAACCAAAACTATCTCGCCCACTCTTAAAATCCACAGGGAACAGTTTTCGGAACCAGTTCCTCAACTACCAGTTCAGCTGACTCACACTTGACAACCCTGCCTTATTATCGATACCAACTGGTGTGGCGGCTCGTGTTTATTTATTGTTGTGCTTTTAAACTGCACGTAACACCGCACTACGGTTTCGCTCTTCAAAAGGAAACAGGAGTGATAAGCGTGCAAGGAAAGATGACGTGGATTCGTTTTACGCTTCGGAGGATCTTGACCCAACGTAGGCCACCGCCCACACCCTGAGATCTTCGGATGCACTTCTGCATACACACATACATGCATGAATCCGTATATGTGACTTTATATTTCTTTGCACATGCTGGTGAGTTAGCCGGGCATAAGATTTTGATCATTGCTTTAAATCTTTGGCGTGAAACACTCCCAACTTTACTCCATTCAGATTCTCCAGCTCATACAGGTTAGATCCCACTGATTTCACCACGCGACATTTAACATATTTCTTGCAGAACTTGGCGTTTTTGTTCTTGGCGAAGTCGCTTAAGACAAAGTTCCTTTTATATATCTCCTGCCCTGGTAAGTATCGGATAGTACGTGTTTTCCTATTATATTGTCGTGCAGATTTTTCATAGGCTTGATGCAATTCGTCCTGGACTTTCGCTCGTATTATTTGCTGTTGGTCCGCCCGAGGCAGTTGTGATATCTCCGTGTCGTTCACGGCTCCAAGCTTTCGAGCCAATTGGTAATCCAGTCCACTGGTAAACATACTCTGTCCAAATAGAGCAAAGTATGGAGATGTTCCAATACTGGCGTGTTGTGCACTACGGAGGGCGGCTTCAATTTGTGGCAACTTTTCATCCCAGCGTGTGTGGTCCTCTCCAATATGTACCCGAATCGCAGCCAAAATGGACTGGTTAACCCGCTCGGATGCATTGGACTGTGGAGCATAGTTTCCTGTTTTTAAGTGAGAGATGTGCTTTGACCCCAGGAACTCCGTAAATTCGCTGGCCACAAATTGACGTCCGTTGTCTGTGTGTACGATTTCTGGCACCCCAAACTGTACAAAGAGGTTATCCCTAAGGAACCGTATCACAGCTATAGCGGTCGCCTTTGGGATTGCTTTCAGCCACACATATTTGGTCAGATGATCCAGAACCACCAGTACATAGGCATTTCCACTTCTTGATCTTGGATACTTCCCCAAGAAATCCAGGAACAATTTTTGTATGGGTCTCTCTGTGATCGTTTCCTTGCCCATGGCTGGCTTAGTAATCTGAGTGGAATGTTTCGTTTCCTTGCAGACTTCACAGGATCCGACATATTGTCTCACTTGGATAGCCATCCTCGGCCAATAAAACCACTGACGTAAGCGGCCGATCGTTTTTGCTACACCTCCATGCATAGCCACATCACCTTCGTGGGCTCTGTCTATCATCGTTGACGTCAATGCTTCCGGAATCCACAACTTCCAAGGAAATTCTTCACTTTCTTCCCGTGTGAACTGAGTCTTCTTTAATATTAGGCCATCTTCAGCGCGTAGATCGGGAAACTTGTCTGGATTCTGCTTCACCATCTGGTATCTCTGCACGTACTCCTCGCTTTCAAACTCTGTCGTTTCAAACTCAAGAAAATCCACCTCTTGTATTTCAGCTGATCGGGACAACATATCTGCTACTACATTATCCTTCCCTTTCCTGTGTTCAATCTCAAAGTCGTACGCTTGCAGCGTAAGCGACCATCTAGCAAGCCTGCCGTTGAGGTCCTTCAACGACATGAGCCATTGTAGACTGGAATGATCTGTCAGGATGGTGAATGGATGTAACTCCACATAGGGTCTAAAACGCTCCACGGCTTTTACAGCTGCTAAGCACTCCTTTTCGGTGACGCTGTAATTGAGCTGTGCCCCTCTTAATTTTTGCGAAAAAAAAGCAATCGGGCGCTCTTGCTGCTCTTTATCGCGCTGAAACAAAACTGCCCCGATTCCCACATGACTGGCATCGCATTGTATGTAAAACCTTCTTCGGAAGTCAGGGTGTACCAAGACAGGAGCACAGGTAAGTGCCTTTTTTAGCTTTTGGAATGCTTCTACGGCTTTTTCGGGTAAATTAAATTTGGTTTTTCCTTTCAGGCAATCAGTCAAAGGAGCAGCCAGCGATGAATAGTCTCGAATAAACCGCCTATACCATCCCGCAGTGCCTAAAAAGCTTCTAAGCTGCCTTGTGGAAACTGGTATGGGTATATCGGCAATCGCTGTTATTTTGTCTGGGTCCGTTCGTAATGCTCCGTCACCGATTATGTATCCTAAATACTTTAAGTACCTGAAGCAGAATTTAGATTTTTGCATGCCGATTGTCAAATTGGCCTTTTTTAAGCAGTCCGCTACTTCCTTAAGCAACTCACAGTGCTCATCAAACTTCCGAGATATCAGCAGAAGATCGTCCAAATACACGTTCACTCGGCTTCGTAATCTCTGAGGTATTACTCGATCCATTACACGACATAATCTCTGAGCCGCGTTACACACTCCGAAAGGCATCATTTTAAATTGATACAGTGGCCTTCCTGGAATTGTGAACGCTGTGTATTCTCTACTCTTGGGCTCCAACTCAATCTGCCAAAATGCGTGTTTCAAGTCTACGCTGCTTATGAATATGGTGTCATCGACTCTACTCAAAATAGACTCTATATTCTGCAACGGGTAAGCATCTTTAATCGTCATTTTATGCAACTTTCGAGCGTCTAAGCATGGCCTATTCTTTCCAGGTTTTCGCACCAGCGTGACTCGATTGTTCCAAGGGCTCTCACTTTCTTCGATTACTCCCAGCTTAAACATCTCGTCCACTTCTTGGAATACCGCTGGGGAAACCGGATAGAATCGTTCCTTTACAGGTACCGCTCCTTCCTCTAGCTGGATAGTATGCTCTTCCAGCGATGTCACTCCCATTCCATGCTTTTCGAATGTACGAAACTCCTGCATAGCTGCATCCAGTTTTTGCTGTTGTTCTGGTGACAAATCATGAGGCACCACAGGCACGCCTTTCGAAGCCACTTCTAATTCCAGCTACAATTCTCCTATGCCCACGACATCTAGAGCCAGTTCAAACTTTCTCCAAAAATCAACCCCAAGATAGAGGGATTGTTTTAGTGTCGGACAGACATACAAGTTTAGCATCTCGTTTCGGCCCTTGTATTCCATGTCTACCTCTACTCTGCCCAGAATACGATGAGGCATCCCGCCAGCTGTTTGCACCCTTTTATTTCCAGATTCAGATCGTGTATCAGATGCAGGCATCCTGCTCCTAGCAATCTGACAGACGCACCCGTATCCAGTAATCCTTTAAATTGCCGTCCATTAAATTTGACTGCTGCAAATGATGGATTGATTGTACTGCAGCACACACCATTTTCCTTTCAGTTTTTCTTTCAGCGCATTTTCGTCGGGCTCTGGATACGCTATGAGACAGTTGTCTCGCACCCTGGACTAGTGGTTCACTCCATATGCGAGTCTTTGCTTCCTCATATTCTCTTTCTCTTTGTTCTACCGGCTTTTTTAATGACCATTTAGGGACTTCAAAATCTGCATTGTTTATTTGACTTAATTTCTGTTTTATTTTATTATATTTATCTATTCTAGGATTAAGATGATTTGGGCTATTTATGGTTACTGGAGGTTGACCTCTTGTGGAGTCCCGTCCAGCTCCTCCGTTTGGATCGAACTCCTCTTTCCGTTTCCCGCTCGGCATCTGAGGCATTTCGGCAGCACTACACCTGGCGTTCCACAGCGATAGCAAAATATGTTGCGTACCTCTGCTTCGCAGTCCCAAAAGGTATGTCCAATAGTAGCGCAGTTCCAACATTTTATTTTGCCTTTCTCCGCAGTTTCCTTTGGTCGGAATACAGCCTCGATCTCCTCTGGTCTCAGTTGATCATTTTTAGGATCCGGTGGTCTCGCCTCAGCTTCATGGACTCGATAGTTGTCACGCCATGGTTTAGCATTTTCCAACTTGACTGGCCTCATTGTCCACCTGGTGTTTATGATCTTCCCGCTTGATGACATTCCTCGCGCAGCATCTCCAAATTTGAGATCCACATAGGATATATCACCCGTGAAACGGCATCCCGCACGTTCATCTTTATAATCCTGATCAGCTCGTAGTCTGAAATTGGATTTGGCAAACGTGAGCGTAGAGTGATCATAGCCTGTAGGTAATCGTCCATGCTTTCACCCGCCTGTTGTTTTCTCTCTCTCAGCTCATGTTCCAGTTCAAACTGTGATTTCTTAGTCTGGTACTGTTGCTGGAGAGCATATTTAACATTTTGCCAATTTACGGGATCTCCTGACCTCAGATGCATCCAGAACCATTCCTTGGCTTGGCCTTCCAACAGACAGTGGAATTCTCGCATTATTTCTTCCCATGGCATGTTGTATATTTTCTGAAGGTACTCTAAGCGAAATATAAATTCCGATACTGGCATGTTTCTGGAATTGCCATCGAATACCAGTCCCCATTTTCGGATTTGGCCAACTTCCTGCCTGGTCGCTTGTTGATCACTTCCTGTCCCTGTCATCTGCTGCTTTCGTGGTGGTAACGTTTGTTCCCTCTGTGCGGCTTCAAGCACTCGACTGTCTATGGGATTTCTCCATGGCTCCGATGTCCATTCCTGTCCTCTAGACTGTCTGTTTGGCGGCTCTATGACCGGTGGCGCCTGCATTTGCGGCTGCCTTGGAACTGTTGTTGCTTGCTCCCTTTTCCATCCCAATACGGTGTTACTGATCTCTTGCATGAAATTGAGAAAATCTTGTTTCATCTCCGTTTTAATGGTCGACAGCTCGGTGGACATTGCAGTTCGATATGTCTCCTGGGCCTGAAACAGCGCTATGTTGATGGCCGATGTAATTTCGCTTGGCAATTCCGGCATCTTACTCGAATTATACCCGCTTGCTGCTGCTACCGCACCTGATCTTGCTGCTGCCTCTGCTGACGTGCTAGTACTTTTATCCTCAGGTTGAAGGCCAAGCGACATATTCGTGCTCCTATTGAGTGAGGTCCCCTGTTCGTCTGGAGATGAATTATCGTCCAACTGCGACCTGCCTTCTGGGTTCTGTGTAGTCTTTTGAGAACGTGTAGTTGGGCCCATGTCCTCTGAACTTCTATTCCTCACAAAATCTAAACTTCTCCTTAATTTTCTGTTTATAGACTGCCTATCCCACTCCTTAACCGACATTTCCTCTAAAACTACTCAGTATTTATATATTTGCCTAGATGTGTTTTTACTTATCTTTCCTGTTTTGTATTTTCTTTTCTAAATTTTTCTCTTTTTCTTTCAGATAACATATATAAACCTGGGTGAGATGAGGATAACCAACCTATTTCTTTACACACGCTTTTCGCCACATCATGACGTTCACCTTAATCCTTCTCGTTCCAGTATCGCTTTCACTCCTTCTGCTTCTCGTCTCTGGCCTGGGGCAAAGCTGTGCCTTATCTTCTTTGATTACACACTGACCTCCATCTAAGACCGGGCGATTTCAGTGATGGTGAGTTTTGTTTTTCTTTCGATACCTGCACTTGCGTCTTTTTGTTTCTAATTTTGTTTCTCTCTCTAGGTCGGCAACAGCGAACAGTATTCAATTCCTGCTCCTGGACTCGTTCCTGAGAGAATGATTAGCCTAACGTAATTGTGTTCAACCTTCGCTGCTACATTCCGCTTCGAATTTGGGCTAATATGAGCTGTGTCGGTTCGCTATTTGCTCACAGACCATCAAACTCGGCGGCTGGGGATTTATTTTCTTTTGAATTTTTTTACGCTAACTCTGACTCTTGGACTTTTCGGTGCTGTGGATGTTCTTTCACGTTCGTTGTTTTCCGATTGGGCGCCATTTGTTATGTTCCGATCTTTTTCTTCCGTCTGTAGCAAGTATCGCCGGCTAGCTCGTGGCTTACTCTGGGGTGTGATCGACCTCGATGCCCAGACTGATCGGATTCAACACAAAAATATTTATTTTTCAGACACAACTTGCATGATGCGGCTATTGGTGACAGTTTGGTATTCTCTGTCTAGCGTGTCCCTCCCTCCTTGGATCAGGTTCCGTTGCTTTTTCCTAATCCCCATTTCCAGAAGTGGTTGGTTCTTTTACACCCCCATCTCACCCAACACAAAAGCTCTAAGTACGCATATTAATCTTTCTTTATAACGTTATAATTTTCAGCATCATTGACCCTAACATCCTACCTAGCTCGAGCTTACTGGACAAGACGGATAACTTTCACTTAACCTAGACAATAATATTGGTACATATAAGAATAAATAGGAATATTAACACATAATAATAAATTAAATAAATAGATGTGATTAAATAATTATGGATTAATATATGTGGCTAATTAAATAAATAAATAAATAATATAATTAAGTTTGGCTTGCTGAGTGGCTCTTGGTTTTAGGTTAGTTAACCTAAAACCCATCCGGTGCGTTTTTGGACCCCGACCAAGAAAACTGGGCCACCCGGAGGTAAGTGGCCAATCTCGCTTCCACGCTGAGCCTCCGGTGGCCAAACGCCTTCCAACTTGTCCTCGGACGTCTCCAACTTGGTCATCCACTGGTTAAAATGGGTTCTAGGAGGACCAAAAATTCGGGTAATTCCGAGTGCTCCTTAGCCCCCCCTTGATCGACTCACCAAGTTATTTTCGTCCTGATCTCGTGATCCTTATTGCGCACTTAAATTCTTTTAATTTAATTCTAATTTCCTTCTGATATTTTTAATTAAATTGCCAATAATTCTTTTTACACTCAGCCAGCGGCCAATTTCACCCACGTTATTCAACTTTAAGTTTTGAACTCCGCTATTTGCTGCTAAAGAGATTTGAACCAAAACTATCTCGCCCACTCTTAAAATCCACAGGGAACAGTTTTCGGAACCAGTTCCTCAACTACCAGTTCAGCTGACTCACACTTGACAACCCTGCCTTATTATCGATACCAACTGGTGTGGCGGCTCGTGTTTATTTATTGTTGTGCTTTTAAACTGCACGTAACAGAAAGAAACTTAATAACTTGTTGAGTGAGAGACACACACACAAGCGCTACGCACTTACATTTAATTTAAAGAAGTAAAAGACATGAGCAAAGAGAACCGAGAGAAGCGATCTATGGTTGAGGGAGAAGCTGTGGAGGAAAACCAGAATTGAATGTGCCTTTTCGCTCTCTCACTCGTTGTCTCTGTACCAAAACTTTTTTATACTGACTCGCTAAGGCCGGGTTTACATTGGGGCACAGCGCGTCACGTTTCAGTGTCACGGTGTCAGCCTTATTGACAGGGTTTTTTGCCAACAATTAATTTAACAAATATGCTGCGCAACAGGAACACAGAAATTTTCTTAGTTTCGACATCATTAAATAATTTTCATGTTTTAGATTGTTCCAAACGGCACACTGTGCGCAGTGTAATGGTACATTTGTTGGGAATGACTAATCGTATTTCCTAGATTGAAAACTCTAAGAAAATTTCACCAATGAACCATGCGACTAAGCTGAATTCCTAGCCCGCGCAAATCGACCTCGAATCTTATGGACATGTAAGGATTTGGTCTTCTTCAACTATTATTTGTTTTTCACTTCGCATTTCGCATTTCTGTGAAGAAATCTCAAAGTCGATTTGCGCAGGCTAGGATTTGTTTTGGACGCTTGGTTTCCTGGTGACAATTTCTTAGAATATTCTGTAGACTACGTTTTTGCTCTACGCTTTGTTGACCCATAATAATTGGGCTTGGCTCCCGTTGAGAGAAATGCATGGCGGAATCGGAAGTAGCGACAGATTTGCCAGACTCTAAACACACTACACTAAACATGGCAGTTAATTGAATGTTATGGGCACGCTACAACTTTTCCTCGGAGGTTCAGTTCGATGAAGCTCTTATCCAAAATCGTTCTAAAAGCAAAAACATTCGGGGATTTGTACTTCGCCGAGACATGAGACATGCCGAGCGGCAAACATATGTGTTCTGCATATGTGCCCAAATGAGAGAGGACATGAGTAAGTACGCGATGAAAGCAAAGGGGTTAGTTTGAAAGATGATGAATTAAAAAAGTAAACACTGCATTCGTTCCATAAATTTAAATTCATGAATAAGTTTTCAGAACTTCTTATGTTATATATGAAATAAAAAATAAATATCTTAGTGCGTAGTCATTAATGCGTACTACGTGTGCATGGCATGGGAATTCATCCTTGCCAAGGAAAAGATGGCACCAATAGTCGACTGAGTCCGAGTGATAGGCCCACACCAACTTTGGAAACAGGGAAGCCAGCTTTTGAATTGATACCATCCAGCTGGAAGGGTTGCTTATAGCGACAACGCGGAGGAGGGGGATTTTACATTATTAATGGGTATTCCCCTCTAGATAAAATGTTTACCCACCTCGACGTTCTCCAGTATGAGTGCTTAGATGATTTTTCAAGTCACGCTTTTGGTATATGATTTGCTGCAGTTTTCACAGTTGTAGGGACGTTCTCCATGATACATGATTTCATTCAAGTTGGGAGTAATTCATGGATAAATGATTTGCTGCAGATTTCACGACTTTTAAAAGTTTTGGGGAGGAGAGAACCACCCCCCCCCAAAAAAACCAAAACCACTAGTATAAAGAATTACGTTTAAGATAACATTAAAAAAACTTTTCCACACCAAGACTGCGGACCCGAAGACTAAACCACAGGACGCAGTAACCGAATAGCTAAGAAGAGGGAAAAAAAAACGGGAAATGAAATACCGGGTAAGTACTACATCCAAAGCGGGGCCGGGATCCAGTTAAAAAAAATTATAAAACAATGTAGGCGGTCAAACAAAAAAACGGCAAAAATTTTCGACAAAGATTTGGGGAGAGTTAATGTAGGGACTCTCGAGATAGTACTAGATGCCTTGTCAAGTTACTCTTTGTGGTGTATGTTTTGCTGCAGATTTCACACTTGTAGGCACGTTCTCCAGTATGAGTGCGTATATGAATTTTTAATTTGTTTTTTGCGTCATATGCCATTCCGCACTTTCAACAACTGAATTCCCCTTCCTTTAAATGAATTTTTTTGTGTTCCCGCAACTCTTCCATCGTAGCATACGCCTCATGGCATCGCTTGCACTCATACGGCTCGTTGGAAATGTCTCTTTTGAGAAAATCTCTCAAATCTTGTGCAATAATTTATGAGGCGCTCCGCTCTGCGTTGACGCGCGTCAGAATAAGGATCTTCTTTCCTCAAATTGTCCTGCTTGTCATCGGCACACAGATCTAACTCACCGATGTTTTCATTGTCCGATTCAAGTAGCAACTCCATCAAGTTCTCTACTGTCTTGTCACTGCTGCGGATGCTTGAAAGATTCGTCCGAGGGTGGACAGTTGGATCCGAGACGTTCGATTTACGTGGCAGTTCCACTTCAAAATAAAAAAGAAAATAATTGTCGAACTCTTTGGGATTGCTTACAATTTGACTTACATAAATGCGGCGTATTGCTATTGTTGTTGGAGCGTTGCTGGCCAATACTTTGGGGTGGTTAAGTCTGGCTTGAAAGACTGGTCTGTGGTGCGGTGACTATTGCAGTTGGCAAGGATGAGCTTCCGTTTTGCGGATCGATGCCGGGCACCTCCAATATGTCCTTTATGCCCATCTCAATAAGCATGGCGTCCAACTCGGCCTTTGGCAATTTTGCGGATAATTTAAGCAGGCGTTCCTTGTAAGCAGCATTTTGTAGCATCAAATTCAATTTCTCAGTGTTATCCATATCGACGCCTGCGTTGACGCATCAAAGTATGTGCACAAACATAGGTTGACAGGTAATTAAAAGATAGCAATAGCAATAATTCTAATTAAGCTAGACCTATTTTTGAATTTAAATAAATTTTAATTTAAGAATTCCGCCAATCTAAATCTGATCATCCGTTCAGCGCTTTTATTCAGCGATAAATATGTATCGACTTTACTTAATTGATCGAAATAAGAAACAAATACAAAAAAGAAATTAGCGCGAACAAGGATGGATCAGCAACAAGTTTTTGAAGATGAGGAAGTGCAGGTCATGCAGGACCCGGATGGCCAGGATAGATGTGTCCATGGAGATGGCACAATTAGTGGAGGATCCACCAGAAATGGATGTGCCGATGGACGAGCAACCACGGTCGTCGATATGGGTGAACCGGTCCACAGAGTAAGTTCAAATTAAATTAAGTTCACACTCAAATTGCTGCACGGTTTAAGGAAAGAAATGTTTAGTTAGAGTTGGCCCTAAATAAAGTCAAGGGTCAATTGCAGCAAAACGATTGTTTTATTTACATAAACACTTACTTTGACTTTGACCAAAGACACTACATATATAGATGCCGCATCTCATAAATTTAATTTTTTTTGTATTCAAAGTCAGCTCCCAAGAAAAATGGTTTTCAATGGTCATCTATAAATTTTTTCTCTCAGCCGTATAGCTAATTTTGAAAATTGAAATTAATTTATTGAAGAAAAAAGAGATTTTCATATTTTTAGAATTTTTTTTTAATTAAAAAAAAACAACTAAAAGTTGATAAAAAATTAGGCGAATTTTTTTTTGGCAAATTTAATCTAAATCTGAATCACAACTTTCTTTACTATATTGATCAGAAAATAGTCTTTCGATGCGGTTTGAGGTTGAAGGCGGGACATCAATCCTATAAGCATCGCCTTTTGTTTTGCCCTGAAGACAACAAATAAGAAAAATGTTGTATGCCACTTAAGAAGTCCCTTTATAGCGCTAAAAATGAATAATGCTTCCACAATTATGGGAAAAATAAGTTCGACCGCTCACAGTGGCCACACGATCCAATTGAGAACAATGCAATCCAATGCAATTTTGCATGCATTTCAAATGCACCGGTGTAAGAACCGTTATCTTCTGAACAAAAATTTCTCGTTTTGTTTTGGGCTTGTTTTCGTTACAGTTGAAAATTTCCAAATTGACTTCTAAAAGCTCATTGACCTTAAAAATAATTTTTTATACCCTTTCAAAGTGTATTATAATTTTGGCCAGAAGTTTGCAACGCATAGAAATATTCATTCCGACCCTATAAACTATATATGGGCATTTCCACCAAAAGGTCAACCTGGGCCAAAAAATTAAAAGTGGTTAAAAACACAATATTTTATCGAATTTTCATAGGGAAAAAAATCAAATTAAACTTATGTACCGTAATCTTACATTGACTAATAACCCAATTGGATATATTAGGTTTTACGGCCGTGCCAGCGCAATTTTTCTCATTTTGACAATAAATTTGCTTAATTTTTTGAAAAAAAGTGACTATAGATTACACGTACTTTCGCTATCTAAAATCTTTCTGATGGTAAAAAGGGCTATACAAGAATGCATAAGAAATTATGACAAACTGTGTCAATGCAATTAACTGTAAGTTTTTGCTTCGCAATATAGCAGAAAGCACATAAATATAAAGATGGAAAAAACTGTCCCGTGGGAAAATGCTTAAGCTTAAATTTTGAAAAAACTGTAAATTATTTTTGGGTGAAATTGAAACCATTTTAAAGAGTCATCAATGCACTATATTCTAAAATTTATCGCATTAATATATTGCCTTAGGATTTGCTGAAATCGGCATTTGAATGGTTTCGTTTCCCGCGAAAACCACTTCTGTTCTTGTCCCGTGCGAATGTCATGTTTTTTTGCGATTATCTTGAAAACAAAAATTTTTCCAAAATCAATCTTTGCAAAAATTGTAGGGCTATTGAACAGCTATAGTTAAGCCTATTGTGAAAATGAAAATCCGCTTTATTTTGACTTTTTAAAAATTTAAATGCGTACGATTGTCCCGTTCGACGTCATGGAAATGCCCATATATTCTTGATGGGTTATTAGTAAATTTAAGATTAGCTTACATTAGTTTAATTTCATTGTTTTCATCTGAGAATTCGATCAAATATAGTGTTTTTAACCACTTTAATTTTTTGGCCAAGGTTGACCCAGGATTTTTTAAGATGCATTTAGATGACGCAAATAAATCGAAATATTTATGCCAAGTGAAGACTTCTAAAACTGATGTATGCAACTTTTTTGATTATTATCCGATCAATTTTCAAAGGTCTATATGAAAGTTTAACAATTTTGTACTATACAGGTCAGGCGGTAAAAAAATTACCAAAAACATGCGGAATCGTTTGAACCGGAAGGCTTTGAAAATGGCTGGAGCTGCTGCAGCCCCTCCAGTACCTCTAGCCGCTTCAGCCCCGCAGGGAGTATTAACAAAAAACCGTAAAAAACTTATTGCAAGGAAAGCAAGACAGGCTAGAAAAGCTGCAGCTGAAGGTCGTCCTGCTGTCCCAGTGCCTGAAGCTGAAGCTGCAAATGTCGATTTGCCTCAAGCTGAAGCTGAAGCTTCTGATGGTGAAGCAACGACTGCCGATGTCGAATTGCCTCAAGCTGAAGCTGAAGCTTCCGATGATGAAGCAACGACTGCTGATGTCGAATTGCCTGAGGAAGAGGCCTATCTTTTGGCAGTAGATGCCGTTGGCGCCCGTATATTCCGGAAGACTGCAAATGGGATTTGTCATTTTGTGTTGGCGACCATTGCAACTCAGCTTGGGGAATTCAGTGGCATATGGTGTAACTGCGGTGCATTTTGCGTCACGAGCTCCCAGTTCAAAAATCACTGCGACAATGTGACGCCCAACTCCATTGATGGACTGCAAATAGCCAAATGGTGGCTGTACGAGTTGGAGCGGAAAATATATCCATCCCGTACTGTAAAGTGCCCAGAGGAGATTCCAGAGACGTCAAAAACTAAGCTAAGAAACTCCTATAGTACAGCTGTTTGGATGTATTTAATTAATGGGCAGAAAGGATCAGACATTCCCCCCAAAGTTCGAATGGCGTTGTGGCTACGTCAGGCAGAGTTGCAAGGAGCTTCGGAAGCGAGAAAAATTGCTGCCATTCAGGGAGCAGTGGACGAGAACAGCACTGCCCTGAACATTAAATTTTAAATTTTGTTTAAATTATATTAAATATGTTACAGTACACATACCTTCAGGTGTCATTTTTGAAAGAAAAATAAAATTAATCAAAAACTATATGTTGTATGAAGAAGCGGGTTTTTTCATTCCATAGGTAATCGGTTAAATTAAATTTAGTAATTTTTTGTTGTTGTACCTGCTGTTGTTGTTGTATTGTTACGGACTGTTTTATTTATAATTTTGAAACAATAAACAAAATTATTAATAATAAGCAGCACGGAGCATCACTGGCATCACTGGAAGTTATCGATAGATCAGTATTGCGATGGCATGGGGAGCGTGATTCGGGGGTCTTCTAATTCTCGTGAGCCCAAATTTAAAACATATCGCTCACTTACTTCAATACTGGCATAACTCAAAATAATCCATTTTGAGAAAAACACGTTTAAAGTTCTGAATGGATTTAACCCAGAAAAAATGGTTCTTTTAGTTTCGAGTTAATTAATTCAAATATTATAAATTTAGAATGCTTATTGATAAAACGTGAAAATATCATGCTTTAACTGAAAGCCGATGTAAGTTTGCTCAATATCGACTGCAGGACAACTGAGATATGACGTTCTTGCATCAGCATGAAAATTAACCTGGAAAATGATATTGCGACATATTCTCATATCACATGGAAAGTAGAAGAGATATCAATATGAAAATTTTTGAACAAAATAGAACACAAAACAGTAAATATTTCTGCATCATTAAGTCAAAAATCGTATTTTTTGAGATATGCCAGTCTTCAAGTAAGTGAGCGATATGTATAAAAAGCTAAGAATTTCTAAAAATACGAGGGTCGATGAAAACAATTTTCATATAAAAAGGTCAGAAAAAATAGTTGTTTTTGTTAATTTCTGTAAAACTAAGTTTCAGATCTGCTTGAAAGTTTTGCGGGATGTTTATAAGGTATACAGTACTCTGAAATGAATATTTCATTTAAGGGCGTATTTTTATTTGTATATAAATTCATCAATTTATATCTTTAAAACTATTTGATTTTTTTCCTTTTAGCTACAACAATGATGTAATCGCCAAAATGGCAATACAATTAAATTCAGACTGGACATCGCAAGTAGTCGAAATACAAGGCGGTTTTATGCCAGCCTTTGCTAAAACGAGTGATTTAAAAAAAGCCTCAATAATGAAAGAGTAAGAAAATGAAAGATATTACACATATCCTAATATTACTATTATATTATAATAAAACAATTTTAATTAAACCAGATTTATGAATTTGCGTTCTGCATAAAGTAAGAGTATTCTTTAAATTCTTTATTAAATTCTTAATTAAATTCTAATTTGTAAAGGCTTTGATAATTTCAATCAGAGATAGCCACGATCCACAACGTATAAAAATAATTTACTTTAAAACCGTTGCCAAAAAATTTTTCGAGAAACATCGAGAGCGGAACGCTTTGAAAGTTGTTTTCGAACAATTTAAAGCAGCGGGAAAGCTGACTTACCTGGTGGCTCTTGTGGCCGACCAGAACTACGTCAATTGGGCAGCACTGCGAAATTTTAAGTCGGACAGCTCCAACAATATTCCAGTAAGTAAAATGGAAATGGTCGCGTTTTATATTTAAATTTTTTTTCAGCTTGTGTTTGATTACCATCACTTGCTGAATACGGTGATCAGAAGATCTAATTCAAATGGAGAGAGAGCCTTACGAATTTTAGGGTCTACCTGCGCAACAGGTAAAACATTCAAACATTAAGAAAAATTTATAAATAAGGTACTGAAAATTAAATATTTTCAGCCGACAACATTGATGAACTTATCCAAAGCGCATTGGACAAATTGCCTCCTGCTGTGGACATGACATCAGAAGACGTGCAAATTTGTGGTTTCCTAATGTCGATGAAGGAAGGTTTGACGAGGGCAACGGTCGGCGGCCCTACTGCAGTGAACGCCGTCTCCAATCATTCTTTGGAGTTACTGAGCCTGAAACTTAAAGTGAACATGCGTGCAGTTATGAAGCATGGCTTGTATTCCCTGGGTCGCTATGCAACAGTAGTTCACCACAATGAATTTCTGTCACCAATGATACTATTTGCGGCTTGCACTCATGAAGGTGTTATGTAACTGTCTATGAAAAAATATAAACACTCCTTAATTATTTATTTATATTTCTACTTAATCAGGTTTTTAATATATTCGTTTTCTTTTTTAACAATCGTTCTCATGTATGTATCGTATAAATAAATAAAAAAAAAGTGATTTCGTGATCACAATCACTCGGCCATCTCTAGCAACCTACTGAAGTTATCGATAAGCACCAACAGCAAGCCTGCTTATAACGGCACTTCACATACACATCGAAAACTTCACTGTTTTGTGTATCAAGTGTATTACAATTTTGCCCAGAAGTTTGCAAGAAATGGGTAAATAAATATAATTTAATTATTATAATTAATAAAATAATCTCTACAAATATAAAAGAGAGTGTCCTGACTGACTCACTGACTGACTGGTGACCGTCGCACAGCCTAAACCATAAAAGATAGAAAGATGAGATTTTCCCAGTAGTTTTATCATATGCTGAAAGTGAGTACTAAGAACGGATTTTGGAAAATTCTGTCGGGAAATGTGGAAAATCCGCGGAAAACAGTTGTATGAAACTTTTTTGTTTTTCATCCGATCAAGTTCAAATTCATTTTCAAAGATCTATAAGAAAATTCAACAACAACTGCATACCAATCTTCCGGAAAATTCACCCCCCCTGGGTGGAAAGTGGGTGGTCAAGGTTGTATGGGCGAAACTTAAGTTGCCAGCGATTAGCTCCAAACTCATTGTCAAAATTACACATACTAAAACATAAAAAAAGAGACTTTCAAATTTTGGAAAATCTATCCCCAAAGTCGGAAAATTCACGGAAAACTGTTGTATAAAACTTTTTAGTTTATTATCCGATCAGATTCAAACTCATTTTCGAAGATGTACATGAAAATTCAACAATAACTGTGTTCCAATTTTCCGGAAAATCCCAAAAATTTATTTTTCATCCGATTGACTTGGAACTTGGTTTGCAGCATAGTACGCAAAATATTCGACACGTGTTTTCCAACATTGGAAAATCCCGCCCACGAGGAAAATGGCCGGAAAATTCTGCATGGAAAAAACTATTTTTCACCTGATTGGTTTGAAACTCGGTTTGTGAGAATAGTAAGTAAAATAAATTGAGATGTGATTTTCCGATGTTGGAAAATTTAACCCAACGGCCGGAAAATTCCTGGAAAACTCTTCATGCCAAAAACTATTTTTCATCCGATTGACTTGAAACTCTGTTTGTAGGGATGGAATACTAAATAATTAGTAATTGCATTTTCCGATGTTGGAAATACTGCCGGGATGCCCACTGGGAAGTGGGAGAATAGTGGAAAAAATAGTGGGTGAGAAGTGGATTGGATCTGGGCGGGAATTGGGTGATAGGTGGGTGGGATGTGGACGGGAAGTGGGTGGAGAGTAGGTGGGAAACAGGTGGAAGTGTTGTAAGAAGTTGTGTAAGAAGTGTATGGGGAGTGGGTGGGGTAGGATGGGGGCGGGAAGTGGGTGGGATGTGGGCTGGAAGTGGGAGGTATGGGGTTGGGATGTGGGTGGGAACTGGGGGGAAGTGTTTGGGTGGTAATTGGGTGTAGAGTGGGTGGGATGTGGGAGTGGGTGGGGTGGGATGGGGGCGTGAAGTGGGTGGGATGTGGGTCGGATGTGGGCGGGAAGTGGGAGGGATGTGGGTGAGATATGGAAGGGATGTGGAAGGGATATGGGCGGGATGTGGGTGGGAACTGGGGGGAAGTGGTAATTGGGTGTAAAGTGGGTGGGAAGTGGATGGGGAGAGAAGAACGCAGCAGTAAAGTCGTAACGGTAAAAAAGCAAAGTAGTAAAACGTTGATTTCAAGCCTATGTATGTATGATTCGATTTCGGGGCTCTACAGAGGAAAACAAATTTAAGTAATATTTTCGAATTTGGTAAATAATTGCCTCTCACGATTGACTTCAAACTAATTCGGAAATTGGTTCTATACTGTTAAAGACGCAGCGAAGCGCGACGGGCTTTTTGCTAGTTATTATATATAATAAAATAATTATTTATTTTTAACATTCGATTCATGGTGAATAACAAACAATGAATGACATTTACAGCCAGTGGCATCATAAATTCCAACGTATACCCGATGTGGCCACCACCAGTACAAGTGTCTCTGGTGCTATTACATGTCCACAGCAGGAGCAGCCCACGTTTACACTCGTGAGAATCTCACCGTTTGCATAGTAGGTCAAGATCTGGAGCGTGGGCTAAGGAAACAAGGTTTAACCGTGGGCCATGAACCCGACTCTTATGAATTCAGCACCTTATGGGTGGGTGGCCACTCGAGCCTCGGGTATGAAAAAGAATGTCTATGGCAATATAGAAGATCTGGTGGTGCGAGTACGCATGGTAACTTTGGCTCTGAAGGAACTTTGGGCGTTATAACGGAAGTGGTGCGCCCGCTGTGATGCGTTATGGTTCTCTGGTCTTTCCCAATTTCGAGCTGGGTAAACAATTTATTTACATAGTGGCCCTGCGACTATGTCAACCCTTCTCGGTGCGACTATTGGATAATGAACAGTTTATGTTTGGTCAGGCTTTAAAGCCGGAGAAAAGTTGGTGGTCCAGTTGTATGGTTGCGGTGAAACAACGTTATGTGACCGCCTGGAAGGGCATTGACTTGAAGCAAATCTGTGCAGCCACCCTGCTGTTTGAGGGTGAACTAAATGATGTTCAGCGTCAGGAGTCTTTGATTAATGAAATGGCAGCTAAATATAAAGGATTTCCGGCTGGTGGTCAAAATGGCGAGAGGGGCTATATATTGACTTTTGTCATTGCCTACATAAGTGTGAGTAAATATTTTGGGAATGTGAATGAAATGTTTTTCAATATTAAGCGATAACCTTAAAACTTGATTGAGTAATGATTTTTGAGAGTTGTTCGAAACTTCGAAACTTGAGTTTTCCTACCCAACAAATGAAGCTTCATTTCATGAAATGATGAAAATGATATCTTTCTTCCATACGAATTGCACTTCATTTTGCCTTTCATTTCTATCATTTCCGAAAAGAGACAATTCCCCGAAAAGTAGGCGTATTTTGCTTAAAATATAAATAGGTAAAAAATTTACAAAAAGTTGTGTATTTACTTTCGCTGAGTTTAGGGCGATGGCAATGCTTTAGTCTTTTTTTTTCTAAATATTCCAAAAAGTCCAGAAGTTTGAAAGTGCCGCTGTATTTAAAACAAACAAACAGCTGTTTTTGTCAAATCAAAAGAGACAATTTGTCAAGGAAACGGCTTATTTTTAGAAATGAAAAAAGAAGAAAGGGAAATAGGCTATTACATTATACATTATCAGGAAACCAAATCTAATTAACATAAAATTATTAATAATTATGTTTAATTAATTAACTAATTAATTAATTGTTGCTCTCTTCACTCACTCACAAAACATTTATAAATTTAATTTCGATTTATACTACGATTACGGCTGCTGATTTAAAAATTTAATGCCACGCGGCTATTAATGGTGGAAATGCTCGCGTAATAAAACAAAACGGCATT
Source organism: Lordiphosa stackelbergi (assembly GCA_018904235.1). Taxonomy (NCBI): domain Eukaryota; kingdom Metazoa; phylum Arthropoda; class Insecta; order Diptera; family Drosophilidae; genus Lordiphosa; species Lordiphosa stackelbergi. The sequence goes on along the minus strand of JAEIFU010000280.1, from coordinate 135,780 downwards.
GAGGACCCAGGCAGCTTGGGGTGGTCCCGGGGGCGGGGGACTTCTGAGTGGTGGTGTGCGCAAGACGACGAAGGAATCTGAATCATATATGAAGGTTAATGCCATCGCGTTGCACCAAAATTCGGTTCATGGTGTTGGGTGAGGATTAAAATATTGTCCGTTTGAGACAAGAACAAGACCGATCTGCTCAAGATGTCGGGCTACTACTTGGAGTATTATTGGTTTGTTTGCCGTTTGGGCAACTATAATCATTTGGAGAAGTTTGTACAAGAGATTGGCTTATCGGCCTACAGTTTGGGTCAGATGGAGCAGATTGGGGAGCAGATAGTGCATCATTCGGCCCTGACGGATGCCCAGATATGCGACATGACTGTGGTGGGTAGTAGCATTTTTGAGGCTTGATTCCAAGTTGGTTGACTGTACATTTCTTTGTAGAAATGGTGCTCTCGTTTGCAGGAATGCGGATAGGAGTATCTGCAAATCATGGATTTGTGCTGTGCCTCCGTTTTGTCTCTCAAGTGAAACGCTACGCTAGAGATTGGAAAAAATCTTTGTAATAACTTTTTATTTAATTTTTTAATTTTTAATTTCTACAGATCAGGGACAAACAAAAAGAACATACCAAAACGATTAGGTTCCTTCAAAAAATATTTCAGAAAACTTTCTGTTTTTATAGATTTTTGGCAATAGCAAATAGCAGCAGAAAAACACATACTTAACATTGAACCGTCATACGTTAGCATAACCTGACATTAGAAGCTGCTCAGTTAACACAGCACAACGTTACATAAAAGACTGATGTAATTGTAAACTAATGGGAGAACAAAATTTACGTTTTGAGCACTTTTGGAAAATGGGTTAATGCCTAATAAATGGCAAAATTTCCTATATTGCACAAGAATACTATTAAACACTTGGTTCCACGATTAAAGGGTATATCGAAGTCGGCTAGAGACGACTTTAACTTACGCACTCGTTATTGATTCTTTTGAGCATGCTCTCTAAAATCTTGCCAAACTATGAATTTTTTCTGTATTTCGCAGTTTTCTTTAATATTGTCTACAATTGTCCCTTGTTCGGAGGTGTCACAGAAATCTCTTTCAACCAAATTCCAACCCAAAACCAATTCTCGGTGTCACAGAAATCTCTTTCGGTTGGTTTCAAATCTCTCGTGTTCACCACCCAAACAATTTTGACAAGCAAAACTAATTTTTGAACTGTAAACAAAACTATTTTTCTGGATAGGTTGCATAAAACGAATAAATTATTTAATTAGTTTAAACATTGAAATCTGCGTTTTAATAATTATTAGGAAAAACAACCGAAGTCTTTCATATTAATCTAAACCAAACAACCACATCAGTGGCGCCGTTTAGCGATTGTGGCGCCATCTGGTTGGCAGCCAGCGCATTAAGGGCTCTTACAAGTTATACCTCATGTCACGCCAACAAATATTATATTTAAATTTTTAATTTTATTTATGAAGAACATAAACTAAAATTGTACTATTATTTAAAAATGCATCATAAAACATTTATTATAATCAAAAATTTCAGTTGAACATCAAATTAAGCCATAATTAAAATTAGAGAAATTATTTGCGAGAGATGCAGCCCTGTTTTTAGCGATAAACTTAAATTGAAACAGTTTCTGTTCTAACTAGATTCTCAAATTAGAAAATGAAATCTCTTGAAGTTCTGGCACACCGACGGATTTTTCGAGCGATTTCCAAACCAACCGAGGTCAAAATCTCTAGAGATTTCTGTGACACCTCCGGTTATGACCCAGCTGGGCCCTGCGTGAGTCTTTTAGTGGGCGTGCCAGCTAGCTCAAGCCTTCAGGGATGGATTCCTCAACCCTGCCCACCACATGTAACAATAAAACGTCTAACATCACATTACATGCAAATACTAGACGTTAAACAACACTAACTGCTGCACAATTTGAATTAAAATTCAAACTCACTCTTCTATACGCGAAAACAAAGCACTAAATGCAAAAAAAACTACTTCACAAGACATTAATTGGCAGACTTTAGATGGAAGAAGTTTTTCGCGCCCCTCCCATACCATGCAGCAGGACATGACCATTTTTTTTTGTGCTGCCCCGAAATTCAACGACGAGCAATCTTGTTCAAGCCATGTTTAGTTCCACCCCTTTCCTCACATATCAAAACCTTTTACCACATACTTCTTTTCCTTTCATCTCTATATTTATTGACAAAATTTCCTAATTAACTAACATTTTATCCATTCCTTTGTATTTCTTTATTTATAATGCGGTTATTTCGTGTTTAAATAAATTAAAAATTCTTCTGTTGCAGCTGTTGCTGTTGAGGTTTTAGTGATTTAACAATAATCGCTCAATACTTTACGGGCGGACATTATTAGTATTCACAAATAAATTGATTACTTACCGCAAAATTTATATATTTAATTTAACACTATACAAAAAACGTCTGTTGGTTGTGGGGGTATGTGCAAACCAAAAAACACAAACAGGCGTAAGAATAACGGAACATAAAAATATTACAGTCAAATAGCCCGACTTCAATATACCCTGTACAATTGACAACGAGAGCGTAAGTTAAAGTCGGCTTTAACCGACTTCGATAAACCCGTTACTCATGAAAAAAAGGGGGGGGGGGGGAATCTTTGTAATAACTATCTCTTGAAAGTACGAATCGTCTATCTTCAAAACTGTGGGAGTTAACGTTTTTTCCAATTGCGGGGGGCGGGAGGGGGCGTGGCCAAAATTTGAAACAAACTTGATCAGCGTACAGATAAAAGAAGCATTTGTCCCAATCTGTCAAACCTCTATCTTTTACCTCTCTGAGATCGACGCGTTCATACAGACAGACGGACGGACAGACGGACGGACGACGGACGACGGCATGGCTAAATCGACTCGGCTGTTGATGCTGATCAAGATATTTACTTTATAGGGTCGGAAATGTTCCTTCTCCCTGTTACATACATTTGCACAACTTCGTGATCCCTTTACCCATTTTCAATGGGTACAGGGTATAAAAAGAATCTGTGCGACGCTCGCTAAAACGCACTGCGAAAGAATGAGACGGCAAGCAAAGAACAACAACAAACGCAGAAGAAACAAACTAACAAATATTTTTGCTGTGCATCGCGTAAAACCTTTCGATTTTCGAAAATTTAATTTTTCTCCCCATTCACATATCATATTCAAGCTCAAGCTGTGATTCACTTATTTGCTCATAACTTGAGAACTGCTCATCCGATCGTTATCATTCTTTCAGCAAATCGATTCATTTTGTTAATTACTAACTATCTCTAGAATGTATGAATACTCTATCTTTAAGGGTTACTCGTAGAGTAAAAAGGGTATACTAAAGTCGTGCAAATGTATGTAACAGGCAGAAGGAATCATTTCCGACCATATAAAGTATATATATTCTTGATCAGCATCAACAGCCGAGACGACATACAGATCAAGTTTGTTTCAAATTTTGGCCACGCCCCGCAATTTGGAAAAAACGTTATATATCCTACAGTTTTAAAGATAGACAATTCGTACCTTCTAGAGATAGTTATCGTTATAGTAAGATCGGATGAACGGTTCTCAAGTTATGAGCAAAAAAGTGATCCAAGCCCCCCCCGCTACCACCCCTCCCACCATAAAAAAATGTTGCATACTTTTTGGATGGTCACACTAAGGAACGCAGGAACTCTGTTAAACATGTTTTTTCATGAGTAACGGGTATATCGAAGTCGGTAAGAGCCGACTTTAACTTACGCTCTCGTTCATATTGATTTCGATTTTTACTTGGGTGCATGTAATAACGCCCGCTGACATAGCGCCCGCGGGCTTTATGACACTTTTGAAAGTGTCATATCGCCCGCATTCGGAGTGTCATAAAATCCGCGGGCATTATGTCACTTTGACATAACGCCCGAATTTTCAAAAATATACCTTTTGCATTGAACACGAAAAACTTCAGCATTTCAAGTACCGTTCATTTTTTTTTTTTTTTTGATTGAAAGGACCGTTCATTATTTTGATTTCTTTTCTGCATCTTACGCATGATTATGTTCTTATTAGTGTATCATTGAGGTTTGAGCAGCGTGGACGCGAAATTGATTTAGTAAATTAGAGTAAAATTGTTGGTGGGCTTCGAAATAATTCGAAACTGTGGTTGCTTCCAGCACAACAACAATTGTTTCAAATTAAGCATTCGACCCAAAAAAACTCGCGGTTTGTTGGCTTTATTAAGCCAACAGGCGCATTCTCAATTCTTCACGAACATATACTATATAATTTTTTCAAGAACTTTGGAGTAGGGGTAACTCTACCCTACTACTCTTTAAACTCTCTCATAAACAGACAAAATGATTTGATCAAGTGGGAAACGACATTTGAAGAATTGGATTGCAATTCGGACATTGAAGAGGCAGATCTGGACAACGAGTTTATTTTTACTCAAAAAGAACAATTCGATATTGCTCTGCCCTTATTGCAGACAAATTATTGAAAATAACATTAAAATATTTCAATAAATAAAATATAAAGAGTTTCGTTTATACAAGTGCATACAAAATTTACTCAGAATTTATTTTTTCTTTTCGGTCGTAAAGTGTTATAAAGCCCAAAAAAAGTGACATAGTGCCCCGCGGGCGTTATGACATTTTCAAAAGTGACATAAAGCCAGCGGGCGTTATGTCACTGTTACGAGCGACATAACGCCCGCGGGCGTTATTACATGCACCCTTTTACTTATAACATGGTAAATAACCACGATTTTCTTAGTTTTAAAATCCACATTTTAAAGAAAAATGTCAAAATTTTACTTTTATGAGCATAAACAAAGAGTTTTGGCTTAGCATTTACTTGTTTAGGTACCATAAATTAAATTTTTTTTGTAAATTTTTCATAAATTTTGTAAAAAACGCAATATAACTCTTAAAAATTCTATGAAAAGTGAAAAAACTAATGATGCAGTTTAAAAGATGGTTAAATTTTTAAAAAACGGAAACTAAGAAATTCAAATTTGCTTTTACCGTTCCAGAGTTATACACTTTTAAAACTTTGTACCCATTTTATGAAACTAATAATATTAAAAGATGTTTGCCAGTTTTGCAACGAATTTGCTTTAAACTTTGAATTATGATTTCGAACTGTGTTTTCATATTCACTACGGATGCTTTGCTTCGCGTTTCATAGGAAATTTTGTATTAGCAATTTCATTTGAACAACATTTACCATTTGGGTATTTCAATTTAACCAACTTTTTAACTGCATTATTAGTTTTTTCAATTTTCATAGAAATTTTATAAGTTATAATGCGTTTTTTACAAAATTTATGAAAAATTTACGAAAAAATTAAATTAACAAGCAAATGCAAAGCCAAAACTCACGGTTTATGCTCATAAAAGTAAAATTTTGACATTTCTCTTTAAAATGCTGACTTTAAAACTAAGAAAATCGTGGTTATTTACTATGTTATAAGTAAAAATCGTAATCAATACGGAAAACCCCATATTTGTGGGTAAATTCGATTTGTGCGACCTCTAAACGTCTGTCGAAAAATCTGAAAAAAAAACTCAAAAATACTTTACTCTATAAGCTTTCAGACAATGCCGGCGCACCCGTGAAAATAAAAAACAAAATTTTTTGGGACACCCTAATGTACATATTTGCTTTTGTGGAAATAAGCTATAAGAAACCATCATCCTTTACCATGAATCAACAGTTGAACACCTTTTCGTTGGAGCTCATCCATAAACAGCGTTATGATAGCGGCTTGACAAAAATGATCTGGGGGAATACAGATATTTATTGAGTTTAATTATGCTATTCACCATTGATTGTTTTTGATAGGAGATCAGTGCAACGCGGCTTCGTTAAAGTACAGCGTATGCTGGCGGCGTCCTAAGCACGCCAAGAGTGAAAGCGGTGGTGGAGTATCCATCGCAACTCAAGGAGGCAGCGATGTAAAGTGGCAGTTAGCTCCACTCATGTCGTTTTTGACCAAGGCACAAGGAATGAGGTTCTTTTCAAGAACCTTAGCTTCTCATACGAGATGGCAGATGATGAAGAACTTTGCCCAGCACAAAGTGATTCAAGTGTGGACGACGGCGATTATTTGCGATTTATTTACGTTTTTCATCTGCCTCCAAACAAAACAACTTGAGATGAGCGCCCTTTTTCGCACTTGCTATTGACGAAATAATGTGCAGAGATTTCGCACACTTTTCACAAGTATCTCGGTACCAAGCCTTATGCGGAACGTTTTTTCGCGTAAATGATAAGCATATTTATTATTTTGGTAAAACCATTATTATCCAGCAAACTTGAATTTAAAAACGTTCCCTTACGTAAAAGTAAATAATTTTTTATTTTTTTTTTGGCAAAACCAACAGAACTTGAATTTAAATTTTATATATTTGTATGGGCAAAAATGTAAACTTTGGAATGCAATTAAAATAGAACCATGTCGACCGCCAATTAACTTCGGCACTTAAATTCTTAATTTTCCGCGGTCCACTTTTTTCCGCGGTAACTTAACTCAAAGTAAGTGTTATTTTGGTTATGTCCCATAAACTTAGAAATAATAAAGTTAGTCCATGTGACGTAGCAGCCATACAGAATATAGGAATAGCAGCAATATAACAAATAGTCAAATATAACGTTATCTGTCAATTTTAAAAGGACATAGCCTTGAGTGGCTTATAACTGTGTGATAGTCCCGTTTTATTCCCCAACGCTTGCCGTGATTACACATTCGAATTCCGCTTGGGTAGAGGTGGTGGAAAGTTGGGACTTGCTTCATAATTATTTAGTTTACAGTGTTCTGTTAGTCCATAAAGCTGCTTGGGCATCTCATATTCGTCGATTTGAAAGCCCATGTTCGAAAAAGACGATTCAAAATTGGTTGATGAGGACTTCAGGCTATCCAGCACGGAGACATCTCCAATAATGGTGCTCGCACTTGACGGCCGCTCTAGGCTAGAAAGGTAAAAATCAAATTAGTCAATTATTATTTAGAGGGACCTAATATTTTTACTTCTGTTTCTTATTTCCAAGCGAGGAGTCCAGTGAGTTTTCTCCTTTTGACGGACGCATTTTAAACTCCGATTCAGATATAGTTGACACGTAGCAGGTTTTATCCAGCTCCTTGATGACCAGTACATGCTTGGAACCTTCCAATAGATCGGGATATGCCTTAATGCCGAGGTAAGCAATAATCGCTCCAAAAACTGTGGACATGAAAAATATCACGCAAATCATGGCGACAGTAAATTGCTTCTGATTGTCCGCCACCAAAATGTCTTCTGTGCCAGAACTCGATTGCACACTGGGTACATGTAGCGGTTGGCAAAAGAGCGGCGATATGACCACTTCATCCTTGGGCATCATACAGAAAGTGTATGTGCGATTTTCGTGCAGTGGATCAATGGTCAAAAACGGATCCTCGTACTGCATGCAATTGTAGGTAATTCTAGAAGTGTTTTCGCCACTGTCTTCACTTTCAAACTGTTCAGAAAACCAAATTATGTTCAATTGGTCAGCCTTGTCATAGTCGGAAATCTGTGCACGCACACTGTAGTTTTCTGATAACTCCAAATTGAGATCATATATGGGTGGTTCGAAAGCCAAAGTACCTGTTAAATACCTTTCAACATGACTTTCTTCTTCGATAAGCCGACTTCCTGAAATCTCCCCCAAATCGATGGCTTGAGAGCAACTGAATTCCAAAATGGGAGCAAACGGACTGGCACTTGTGGATGCGTCCATATAGTTGTCGTTTCTAGAGACATCTTTGCTCGGGTCATGGGTCTGACCCATTGTGGTCGTTATCTCTGCAGCGTCATGAAAAGCAACTGTTGTGTCTGTAGAAGAATAAAGAAGGGAGTCTGTGCCTGAGTCGCAATTCATTTCCTCCATATCGAGTTCATCGAAATGCTTTCCAAAAAAGCTATATGGCATTCTGCAGTAAGGTGCACTCATGAAGTAGCTGGCGTGTCCGGAATAGAACTCCACCATGGACTGCAATAGGCAGTTGCAATGCCAATTATTGGGTTCCAACTCAATGAATGTGGTACTCAGCCCATTTGCGTTGGTTAAAAAGACCTGTGAACTGATTGTCGTGAATAAGTTGTGCGCCAAGTTAACTAACTTTAAGTTTTTAGCTATGTCTGCAAAAGCATCATCCTCTATCGACGTTATCGAACAGTAGGTCAAGTGCAGGTAAGTGACATTTGGCGTGGCGGTAAGCAAGCGCTTGCTGAGGGGTCCCCTGAATTTATTATGGCTCAGGTCCAGGTGAATGAGCCTCTCAAAATAGATATCGTTGAAAAGACTCGAGTTGCTGTCAAAATTGATACCAGCATTCAATCGTAAGTGTGTCAGCGTCGTCTGCACGGGCTGAAGAAAAGACATGCTCGTAATGGGCAGCTTTGAGTCTATCTCCAGTTTCCTCAATGAGTACAGCCCAAGCAGTACTCCACTGCTAAGCTCATCGATCTCCAAGTGTGTCCAACTCATGTGAAAGACTTTGGCAAACATGGGCGAGTTAAAGGCGTCGCTTTTGATTTTCGTTAGATGGCTTTTGGTCAAGACTATTTTCAGCACCGTAAGGTCTGCCTTTATCCAGTTGTTCTTAATGACTGTGGCGAATTGATTCGAAATAACCAATGAAGTTACTAATCCACAAGAACTACCATTTATTGCGGCAGCCGTGTCATTGTACACGTCTCGATTATTGGAGCAAAATATGCGACACCGAATTTCCGAACATCCCTGCCTGATAAAAGTGTCCGACGTTGGTTCCATGGCTCTGCTAAAAATAATCAGAAGAGTGAGCGAATTAGGGACTGCGGCTTAAATTGAGTTTCGCGTAGGAAGCAAGAAAAGGCAAAGCCCGAGTTATTATTAAAAGTAATTGAAAATGTAAATATCATTATACTGGGTTTTAGGTCACTGTTTTTATACTCTGTACCAAAGGTACACAGAGTATAAACTTGATCTGCCTGCAAGTATAAGAAGATTATGTCCCATACATGTCGGACCTCTATCTCTTAACATCTCTGATATCACTTCGTTCATACTATCGACTCTGCTGTTGATGCTGATCAAGAATATATACACAGAAAAAATCTTTTAAATGAGTTCGAATCCCAGTTGAGCACAACAATTTTTATATTTATTTGTTTTTTTCAGAAGTCTTAAATAAACCAAGTTTAAAGTTGATAAGGTGTCCTATGGCAGGTGGCCTGGCGGAGGAAAGGAAGAAGAAGAGTTGTCTTTCCTCAAATTAAAAAGTCAAACATGCCAAAAATGAAACAGCTTTGGGAGAAAATAATTTGTTTTTTCTAAAATTTTTTGCTAATTCAATCTCTTAAAGGATTACCCCGTATAATTGTACTCTTTCTTGGGATAAAAAAAGGCGGAGCAATTACGTTGTTTTCATTACAGCTTGGGAATGATTTGATCACGTATGGATTGGTTTTTTTTTTGAGTTTATGCTTTATGGGATCGGAAGTGAGTTCTTATCTTTTTTACATACTTTTCCCCAAACTTAATATACTCTGTGTACCTTTGGTGCAGAGTATAAAAAACATAGGTCACCGTGGCGTAGATAGTGGTGCAGTTAAGGTGATCAATCCCACCATTGAGTTTAAAAATCGGAATTACTGGGGACCTAATCGTTCACGAACAGAGCAATTAATCAAGAAAGCTTGATTTAATTTTGTTAAAAAAATTATTAAATAAAAAGGTAACAAGGTAATAGTAGGGGAGAATGGGGGGTTTTGAGCCAGTTGGGGTTGTGAGCCACTCAAATATTGGCCACAAAAAAAATAATATACAACTTTTTGTTTATGTTATTACCCACCTTTTTGGCAAGCAACCTATCAGTCAACACGTTCTTTAAGTTTGTGCAACTAAACGCGATTTAAAAAAAAAAAATTTTTTATTTTATTATTAATTAAAGTTTTTTTCGTAATACCAAAAGTAAGTATGAAGGAAATACCTTTGGTCAATTGCCTTTTTGATAGAAATATGATTTAAAAAAAAAATTATAATATGGTTATGTGACGTCAACTAAAAAAAAGTGAGATATGGGGGGTTGTGGGCCACTTTGCTAAATGGTCGGTTTTGACTTGCAATGAGAATATTGCAATGATGCGCAATAAAACAGAGGAAAAACGGTCCAAAGAAGTAAAAAAACATTAAACGAGAAGGCCAAGCTAACTTCGTCTTTGCCAAAGTTTTTATACCCTTGCAAATGTTTTAATACATCAGAGTTTAAGAACGCCAGCATTAAAACAAACAATTTTTCTAAATAAAAGCCACTTTTCGACCGATAGTTCCTATGACAGCTATAAGATATAGTCATCCGACTTTGACCAAAACTTCCAAATCTGTGTAAAAGCGACCGATAGTTCCTATGGCAGCTATAAGATATAGTCATCCGATCCGGTCGATTCCGACATATTAGCAGTGTGCAGTAAAAAGAAGACTCTGTGCAAAGTTTCAGTTCGATAGCTTCAAAACTGAGAGACTAGTTTGTGTAGAAACAGACAGACAGACGGACAGATAGACGGACGGACAAAGCTCAATCGACTCAGCTCGTCACCCTGATCAAATATATATATAGTTTATAGGGTCGTAAATTAATATTTCTATGCGTTGCAAACTTCTGGGCAAAATTATAATACTCTTTGCAAGGGTATAAAAAGGCAAACAAAAGAACAGCCACAAGCAAAAAGTGCTCGTATATAAAAGAAAACAAGCCCGCTACCGTCCAACTATTTTCACTTTTCATTAATATTTCCTAATTCAGAATATGAGAAAAATTGTCAATTTTTCTATTTAATAAAGAATAACTGCTTAAAAACACGAAACTTAAACTTTTAAATGGGTGGCTACAACCCCCCACAAATTTTCGAAATGTCAAAATATCACTTTTTTTCAATATAAAATGAAAAAACCCCAAAAACTCGTTTTTAAAACTAATAATGAGGAAAGCTACATGCATCTTTTAACTCAAATACAAAATTTACAGAACGAATATATATATAAATTATTGATTTTTGGCGAAGTTATGTTCAAAATTCAAAACTATGATCACAACCCCCCACTCTGCCTTAAGGAATTCTTAATCCTGCGTACTCGCAGAAAATTATTTTTAAAAAAATCCTTCAATAGATCGCGAATTACGATAAATTTTCTTTGTATTAGATTTTCTTTTTCTTTTTAAACGAAAGGGCATAGCAGAATAGGCATACACTCAAAAAAAAAGCAGAACGATTCGGTCTTGAAAAAACGCTCTTGATTTTATCCTGATTCGGTCTAGAATTTTGTAAGAACGATTCGCTCTTGAAAATTCTTGCTTTTAGTATGAATCGTTCTTAAATTCGAAATTGACCGTTAAAAAATCAAATATAGAAATAAAATTCCTGATTCATGAAAAATAAGTTTCAAATTAAGATCATTTCTTTCTTGATGTAAAAGCGAGCTCTAACTTTAAGCTCGAATCACTCTTGGCTAACTCAAATAAGTACGAAAAAAAAGCGAGAGCGCACTTTCTTAAAAAAATCCTAAAATGTCTTGGTTTGAAAACGAATATTTATTTTTTTGCCAAGGCGAGGACTTGTCGCTGCGCGTCGGTAGCGGCGACTCGGTGGCGAGTATGCGCTTGTGTGCGAAGCATGGCAAAATAAATCAGTGCATTTGTGTGTGTGTCCATGTTCTACCCCAGTCGGACTTTGCAGCATGTGCTTACCAAAATAAGTACATTTGGTGGCATGAAATTTCAGGAAAATAGTCACTACATAATTTTTTGGCATGAAATTACTACACAAAACTCACACGTTCTTTTCTCAGGTATTCGTAAGGCTAAAAGTCGGCATATCGCGAAACGGTTCAGGCTCTTCGTCGTGGAGATCAAACACGAAGTAGAAAAACGAAGTCAGCCCCGAACGCTTAGTGAACGTTGACCAAACGAGAGAGAGAAAAACGAAAAAAATATGAAGTCAGCAGTGTTGCCAATTTGGCCTTTTTCCGGACAGATCTATCCTGTTTTAACTGCTTCAGCCGGAAAAAATGTCAAACATCCCCTATCCGGAATTCTGTCCCTTTTTTAGTATCCATATCAGCTAGACTAAATTGTTGAATGTAAAAATTTATTTTATATAATTTCAAATTGATTTTTTACAAACTATGTGGCATCTCTCTTATACAAACTTTTATCGATAACGTGTGCAATCGTAAGCATATCGAAGCGTAATTCGCAGAAGTCACTCGTTGAGTAAAAATGCCTAAAAGAAGTTTACAAACAAAAAATTCCGCGATTTCTGGCTACAGCAGCCAGATTTTAAAAACTGGATGTGTCGCGATGAGTCGGTCAGCAATAAGGCGTATTGCAAATACTGCAAATGCAGTATAAACTCGAAAGTGGATCAAATTCGAGCGCATATGTCGACAAAAAAACATATACAAAACACATCAAGCTTTGATCAAGGAAATAAAATTAGTTTTAAGCCAGTGAAACCGACTGAAGTTTGTCGCCAGAAAGCTGCATTAGCTATGTTTGTCGGTCGATCACCTTAGTGAATTGTGCAAAACTTATTTTGGCGCCAAAGACATAAAATTGCACAGAACCAAGTGTACTAGCCTAATAAAAAATGTGTTGGCTGTGCACTTTAATGAAGATTTGAAAGAAGACCTGGGCACCGAAAAGTTCAGTCTTTTGATTGACGAATGCACCGACATAAGTTTAACCAAGCTTCTAGGTAAGTAATAGTAGTTAATAAAGTCAAATATATTTTAAATGTTGTGGTATTTTCAGGGGTTTCTATAATATACTACAGTGCACAACGTGAGGAAATTGTATCGACGCTCCTTTCACTGGTTCCAATTGAAAGTGGAGACGCCCAAAACATTACCCATGCCCTACTGAATGAGCTTTCTCGGCATAAAATACCCGTATCCAACTTAATAGGAATCGGCACTGAAAATGCGAACGTTATGTTGAGTAGAAAAAAAAGCGTATATACTGAACTAAAGAAGACCGTGCCCTCATTGGTACTGGTTAAATGTGTTTGCCACTCAGTGCAATTGGCGGTCAATACTGCTTGCAAGCAAGTTTTGCCGGAAGCACTGGAGTTTGTTATAAGTGAAACGTATGCATGGTTCTGCAAGAGTTCGGGTAGGCAAAATATTAACTATATTAAAATTACCAATTTGACATTCCTTCTTGTCCGACCCGTTTGTAATAAATGTGTTTTATAACAGTGTATTTAAGTATGGTAAACTATTTATTTTTATATATCCCGTTGAATTTTATATATCCCAAGGCTCCTCTTAAAATCACCAGAGTCGCTGACACCAGATGGCTATCCATTGAAAATGCAGTCAAACGCATTACGACGCAGTGGATTGAGCTAAAATTTCCGAAAATAAAAAAAATTATAAAAATACACCCATAAAAATTAAAAAAATATAAAAAATAACCCAATAAAAAATAAATAAATAAAAAAAAAAAAAAAAAACAAAAAAATATAAATAGAAAAACAAAAATAAAAAAAAAAAAAAAAAAAAAAAAAAAAAAAAAAAAAAAAAAAAAAAAAAAAAAAATATAAAAAAAAAAAATAAAAAAATTAAATAAAAATATAAAAAAAAAATAAAAAAAAAAAAAAAAAAAAAAAAAAAAAAAAAAAAAAAAAAAATATTTAAACGTACCAAAAAACAAAAATAAAAAAAAATTTAGTGGAAAAAAATTAATTATTTTTATTTTAAAAACAAATATTATTTATATTTGCTGTTTTGAAACCGATTCTTGCGGACATGCAAAGGATTAATAAAAACTTTCAAAGCAAGGACGCCGACCCAACAAAATTACTGGGTGATTTGATTCTGTGCATTAATTGTCTCCGACATTCAAGTTGATGTTTTTGAAGATGATTTTACGCAACATGTTAAACGGGATTTGTATTTGGGATACGAGTTCGAATCTAACGTGACTACGTTAAAAGCGAAAATCGATGATTCTGCAGAGAAAACCATTCGGCATTACTGTACGGATTTTGTGATTGAGTTAATCAATCAGCTAAAGCAGAGGTAAGCTATTTAATATTTTATACTATTTTTGCACTACAAATAAATTTGGATTAATTTAGGTTGCCGGACAATTATGCTACTTTAAAAATGATTGACGCATTTTCGGTGGATCGTGTTCTACGATCAAAAAAGGACACAATTCTGCCGATTTTAGAATTATTTGAAAAAAGCAGGGACAAAAGAAGTAAAATAGTTGCTCAATACGCCAACATCCACCAATTAAAATGGGAAAATGATGAAAACACTTTAAAATTTTGGTCCGAAGTAAAAAATTATCGGGACAGTGCAGGTAACAACCCTTTTTTGGACCTGGTAGCTTTCGCCCTGACTCTGCTTTCGTTGCCATGGTCGAATGCGGAAATAGAGAGGGTATTTGGCCAAGCAAATTTGGTTAAAACCAAAACCAGAAATCGGCTACAAGTGGAGACGTTAAATGCTATTTTGACAGTCAGGTAGTAATATATACATGTTTTAATTTAAATCAGTTGTACATATATTTGTACTTTATCTTTAGATTCGGATTGCGTCGACATAAATTGTTTTGCCACAATTACAATTTGCCGGATAAATATTTATCATTAATTGGTTCCATGGCGACGTATGAGGACGAAGAATTGGCCGATGTAGAAGTCATTGAAGATGCTTTAAAATTATTGAATAAATAAATAAACATAAATATAATTTTTTGTCCTTGTAGAAGATATTGAAGATGCCTCAAAATTATGGAATAAATGTAAATAAAACTTTTTGTCCTGTTTTCAGCCTTTTTTTTTAGTTTTTCATCCTTTTTTTCACTGTTTTTTTTTCAAAATATTGGCATCACTGGAAGTCAGTGAGATTTCGGCTGGGGCAGAAAAAAGACGCGGTGACGGAGAATATTTATAATATTTTTATTATTATAAGTGCCAATATATTAGGGGTATGGGGGAAAGTATCTTGATCATGGCGGCTGTGTCGATATTCTGGTCCGTCCGTCTGTCCGTCCGGCGTCCGTCCGTCCGTCTGTCCGTCCGTCCGCCGTCTCAAACGCATCCTCATTTAGGGAGCTATCGAGGTGAAATTTGGCACAGGGCTTCACTAGCAGTAAGTTTATTTTCTAATTTGCACGCCCCCCCCCCCAATTTCGTCGGATCCCACCGGTTCGTAGATGACGCTTTGTACCTAGAAATGTTCGTCTCGGAATATGGTCGATTTGCCAAAGTGATAAAGAGGCGAGCGGTTCTGTTATAAATAAGTGCATCAGATCACTCCCGGCCCCCCTCACTGCTCCCCCGCCTTTCGCACAACGCGGGGGTCCTGGGTAATTAATATTTTTTAGCTGATCTCGAATTTAGGTCGGGACTCGTAACCTTTGAGACAAGCGTTATTTTCTAGTGTATCAACACATTTTACAGGCCAAGTTACTTCTGCACAATTCAAAGCAAAATTTAAACCCTACCATTAGCAACCAAAGTCATCATGGCGAACATCAACAAATAATTATTATCTATTATAATAGAAGTAAACAAAAATAGTTGTTGTTTAGTAAAATTAATTATATATCAATAAAATTTGCAAATAAACTCAACTCTAAAGATGATTCTGGGGTGACATTTTAAAAAGAAAGGCAAAAAAATCATGAATTCGTAAGCTTACGTTCAGGTCTTCCTCCCTACGATATACAAAGTCAGTGCATCTAAGTACTGAAATCGTAAAGAGAAACGCGGAACCCGAAGGCTGCCGCGTGACGTCACCCAAACGGTTAACGGTTACAACAACAACCCCTGAGTTTCACGGCGTTTCTTAAGACAAACGAAACGGAACCTTCAGATTTTCTCATGCCTTCTGACGTGACAAGTTGGCATGAAATATGGACATCTGTCATGCATCCTAGTCCGACTGGGGCGTCGCCGCTTTGCATTTGTGGCGACGATCATTTGTGTTAGATTTCTTATATTAGTAAGACGTAAAAAAAGTGCGTTTTATTAAGCCGGCATTGCAGAAATTTTAAAAATGTTCAGCGTCGACGTTGACAACATTGAAAGTTGTAAAAGTAGTGAAAGCAACTTAGAAACTTAAAATGTTAATGAACAAGCTGGGAATAGCAACGAAGACATGGAAATGAATAATTTTCTCCATGAAATAAATCTTCCTGAAGTATTGCCTTATCTGCGAGGTAAGGTAGAAATTATAGTTATGGTAATTAAGTTTTTTGTTATATACCCTTTGTTTCTTTTTTTAATAATACTACAAATTGTGAAATTCGGTGAATGTGTATGTACCATTTTTTTATACACTTGAAAAGTGTATTATAATTTTGCCCAGAAGTTTGCAACGCATAGAAGGAATCATCTCCGACCACATAAAGTATATATATTCTTGATCAGCATGACGAGCTGAGTCGATTAAGCTTTGTCCGTCCGTCTGTCCGTCCGTGTCTGTCCGTCTGTCTGTTTCTACGCGAACTAGTCCTTCAGTTTTGGAGCTATCGAGCTGAAACTTTGCACAGAGTCTTCTTTTTACTGCACGCTGCTAATATGTCGGAACCGACCGGATCGGATGACTACTTCTTGTAGCTGCCATACAAATGTTCGTTCGGAAAATGGGTTTTAGTAAGAAAAACTGTTTTGTTCTCAATATTACTGCTCTCAAACACGGTCATGGGTAATATGTAATGTTTTTAGCTGATCTGCGAAGTTTGGTCGAAGTCGCTAACCGTTGAGACAAGCTATTTCAAGTCCGTAAATCGTATAAAAAAATTCTTCGACGCGTTACAGATATACGATAAACGGTTTTGCGCTTTTCCAAAAGTTGCCTCCACTTAAACTCCCATAACTTTTTTGTTTTTCAATCGATTTGAAAGCTCTAAACAAATTTTAAAAGAAAATACTTGGCCAAACAGTTTGTTCTCGGACAAAAATGAGCTGGGATCTGTGCTGTTAGAGCTATGGGCTCAAATAAAGAAAAAAAATTTTTTATTATGCCAAATTTCAAAATTTATCGAAATTAAAACGCTTGTAGATTCATAACTATACAAAATTGTTATGTTTTTTTTAATTGGACAGTAAAAAATATTCAATTTACTTTAAAATAAGACCTCACATACAGAAATCGGACAAGGTGGATTTTTTATGAATTTTTGGTGAAATAGACAAAACTATAGTTTTCTTCAGATGCCGCTGGGGCTGTTTTTTCTGACTGTAAGTGAGTGGTTTTAATGAGCTCAGGCGTAGAATAATTCTAATAAAACATATTTATTGCAAAATCAATAAAATTTCATTTTAATCACTTTCAAAATATAGGGCACCACTTTTTGCGGCAGTATGCGATTCTTTGAGACTCTCGGATGAGTCCATGACAATAATTATTAAAGCCCCTGTTGCCTTGGTACCTGTGCTTAATTGACATCATTTCCTGGTGAATCCTCTCTCGTTGCTCATCGCTTTCGACACTCAAATTTTCATAAAAGGCGTTAAGGTTCGAGTTCAGAAAGTGAAATTTCAGAGACATTGTGAAAACTGTTGATAATTATTTGAATTTGAAAATTTTATATGAAAATTTGAATTAATCTGTAGGAATGACAATTAAGAATCTTTTATTATTGCTCGGCTAGGCCCGTGTTACCTGAAACAAGTCAGAAATACTGAAGATTTCGTATCAATTTATTCGAACGGACTCTGGATCTCTTGTTGTACCATTAAATCATTAGACTATCAAATACAAAATTTTTTTTCTTCTGAAGCTTACTTTTGCGAAATTCTACGGCAATTTACGCATAACAGGTGTGGAACCCAATTAGCACCTTAATTTTTTATTGACAGTTTGAAGTAATTAAAATACGTTATTTTAAGCGACTCCTTTTTTGTTATCGCGTTCGATAGTTCTAACATGCAACCCGTAAACATTGCAAAATAAGTTAACGCTCTTTTTGCATTTAAATTTCGGCCTTTTCTGGACTTAATTTACCAAACGTTCTTAGAAATTAAATTAAGATTAACCATAATTTTTTCTAGGGGTAAACACGCCATCAATAATTTCTAACAGCAACTAAGGTTCGGTTTACACTGCGTCCAGTAGCGTCACACTTAAGTGTCATACCGTCACAGTGTAACGTACGATCAGGGAAACATCAAATTATCTGACTCTTGAGTGTAAGAATCACTTGGTTTTTGTAAATGCTGAAGTAATTTGAAAACTTGTCAGTCTGCCCTTTTTTACCAAAACTTGAATAAAAAAGCTGACTTCTGTCCGATTTCTGTATGTGAGGTCTTATTTTAAAGTAAATTGAATATTTTTTACTGTCCAATTAAAAAAACATAACAATTTTGTATAGTTAAATCTACAAGCGTTTTAATTTCGATAAATTTTGAAATTTAGCAAAATAAAATCATTTTTTTTTCTTTATTTGAGCCCATAGCTCTAACAGCCAGATCGAAATTAATCCGAAACAAACTGTTTGGCCAAGTATTTTCTTTTAAAATTTGTTTAGAGCTTTCAAATCGATTGAAAAACAAAAAAGTTTAAGAGTTTAAGTGGAGCAACTCTGGAAAAATCGAAAAAAACGTTTATCGATAATATCTCGATAACGCGTCGATAGAATTTTTATATGGTGAGTTTTCGTGATCAGCGGGTCAATTTACTTTAGGAAAAAGTTGGTTGGAGCTTTGGGAAAAATGCTGTCGAGCAGTGTAATAATAATCGGTCTTGATTTTAAGCCTTATTGGGATTGAATCAAGAATTTTTTCGTTTCAAAACTTCATTAAGCCAGCAAATTCTTGATTTCAAGAACAACTCGATATATATTCGAGAATAATTCGTTCTCAAACTAAGGGCATAAAGTACTTAATTTAGTCCAGATCATGCTTATTTGAGCTCTAAAAGTTCTTAAAAAAATCCCGAATCGTGCTCAACATATCCAAAACGTTCTTGAAATCAAGAATTTAGGGATTTTTAAAAACGCTCTTGAATCAAGAAATTTCGTACTTAAATCAAGAATTTTCTGGCTTATTGAAGTATTGAAACTGAAAATTCTTGATTTAAGTACGAAAATGCTTGATTTTTCTCTCAGTGTACAAAATCTGGCCCCTTTCGTATCAGCACACAGATTAAATAAGTGATTACCATCAATGAGAAACTCAATCTCCTCAATTTTTAGTCTCCCAATCGCCATTGGAGTAGAGTTATGAGGGCGGAAAGATAAGTCAAAAAACTCGTTTATCTTAAGAACCGATTTGGATGGCTCAAATATACATATGTTGTAAGTATCCACAGCACAATTCCAAACAAAAATGTTGCATTTATACATATACCAATTCTTTTTCCCAAACAATTATATTGAAATTTTCAAATAATATTTTTAATGCTTTAACCAGGGCATAATCCCGAAACGAATTTCGGTTCCGGTTCCGATACCGGTACGTCCCGAAATGAATGTTTCGGTTAAAGGTTCCATTTCGGTTTTCAATTAATTTCGGTTTTCGGTTTCGATACGGTACCCGCATTTTTATTTCGGTATACCGGTACGTACCGGTACGTACCGATATAAGTAATAGTTATTTTTAATACTGAAAAAACTAAATTCTGAGATAAATCTAAATCATTTTATTCCTGTTTAATAAAACGAATCAAAATTCAACACAAAATGAATGGTTACACATTTAAAGTAAAATTATATGGCCTTCATATTTCGTATTTTTATACCCGTTACTCGTAGAGTAAAAAGGGTATACTAAAGTCGTGCAAATGTATGTAACAGGCAGAAGGAATCATTTCCGACCATATAAAGTATATATATTCTTGATCAGCATCAACAGCCGAGTCGATTTAGCCTTGTCCGTCTGTCCGTCCGTCCGTCCGTCTGTATGAACACCTAGATCTCAGAGATGGTAAGAGATAGAAGTTTGACATGTATGGGACAAATGCTTCATTTATCTGCACGCAGATCAAGTTTGTTTCAAATTTTGGCCACGCCCCCTCCCGCCCCCGCAATTTGAAAAAGAGTTATATCTCCTACAGTTTTAAAGATAGGGGATTCGTTCCTTCTAGAGATAGTTAGTAATCAGCAAAATGAATCGGTTTGCCGATAGAATGATAAAGATCGGATGAACGGTTCTCAAGTTATAAGCAAAAAAGTGAACCAAGCCCTGCCCCCTGCCCCCTACCACCCCACCCACCCTAAAAAAATGTTGCATACTTTTTGGATGGTCACACTAAGGAAGGTGTTTTTTCATGAGTAACGGGTATATCGAAGTCGGTTGGAGCCGACTTTGACTTACGCTCTCGTTTTATGTAGTTAACACGTAAGATCAATGATAACATTACATGCTCATAAATATTATATTATGTATTACTAGTTTTCGAATTTAACTTCGAGTTTTATACGTCCACTATATAGCATTCTTGTGATTTGCTCGCAGGGACATAATTGAATTAAATGTGGTTGAGTCCATGCAACTTCTTAGCGGATTCATTATATATTTAACGCCAGAGAATAGGCGTTGCACGCTTACCTGCGTAGCTGGAACAGAAAGAACGACTTTTGAAAACGCACACAATTCTGGGAACTTTGTAGAGGATTATTACCAAGAATCAAAATCAATATGCCTCAACTTCGTCGGCGCATTCAAATGAACCAGAATTTGAACTGCAGTTCATTAAGCAGTGATTGATCAGCAAACGACAAATTTGTGCAAAAATATTAAGTAAAAGATCGATACAAGTATTTTTTGCTCGGTACTTAGCGTTACGTTAGACCTAGGGTCCAAAAATATTGCACATAGAAAAGCATTGTTTTCAAAAGGGATTTCTCTCGCTTTTCTATTTCCTGAAAAAACGATTTCGCAAGAGAGAACGAATTTTTTGATATTTCCCATTTGCAGATATTTCCCATTTGCAGTGAATCCAAATGGAATAAAAATCGCCAAAAACTAGATTTTCGGCATTAAGTTTAGTTGTGTCCGCCTCCGCTGATTCTAATATGCGCACAATTTCGCGAACTGAGTCTCACACTTTCCGATTCAGAAGAAAGTCCTTATCTTAGGTTGAGCTCCAACGCGTCGGGCAATCGATGGTGCTTAAATGCTATGACTCCTCGTTTTATGTTTATATAAAATTTGTTTCGATTCCGGTTCCGTTTCCTGTACGCGATTTGAAACGGTTAATTTCGGTTAACGGTTCCGGTTTCGGTTCCGGTATTATGCCCTGGCTTTAACCTATTGCTAAGGCAAGGTGCGACGACCACCCCTAAGGTGGGACGACCAGGTGCGGAAAGAAATTTCCAAGCTTGGTGTGAAAAAGTGGTGCCAGCTTGCACGGAGCAGAAGCAACTGGCGGGCATTAGTTGCAGCGGCCGAGACCGTCAAACGCTTGTGATGGCCAATCAAGGAGAAGTAACCTATTGCGAGTTTAATATGATTCTGACCATGCTTACGCTTAAAATATCTAACATTTAAAATTTTGTTATGATATTACTCTAAAAGGATTTAAAAAGAATAAGCACACTAAAAATAAATTTAGAAATTTTAAATATTAAATTCAAAACTCATTCCTTTTATTTCCCATGTAGTAGTAGTAGTGATAGTTCTACTTTATTGATTTGTAGATATTTTTCTTTTTAAAAAGTTTGATTTTTGAACAATATTTTATCATATAAAGAAGGTGATATAACTAGCAAGGCATCAAGGCCGTCTGCATATTAAAATTATACAAATTTTATACTTAAATTTTACGAACATACACATAATTAAGTTATTCTAAATTGGAAACATACATGTAATTTAATTTGAACTATTTTAAAAGCTTTCGTAAATAATGTTTTTTTGGTAGCGGGTTGTGTCTATGAGAAATTTTGCTGGTCTTTTCCAATCTGATCCATTTAATATCGTTTTCATCTCCATTTCATTAATTTTCCCCATATGCTGATTCGGAGCTCTTTAAATATTGGACAGGTGGCACAGAAATGAGCCACGTCTTCCCTCTTCCGTAAATTGCAAAGAGTGCATACTTCAGTAACATTCTGATGGTGGGGAATATAATTTAATGCCATCATCTCTGTCTGAGCTTTAAAAATGATTGAGATAGTCCAGCAGTCGTATTCGTCTTTGAAGTAGGTTCAGTTGCCTATATGTGTTGCGAGTTTGGCTTGCTAGTGCAGAGTCTTCAAAACTATGACGAGCTCGTTCATCGATTGCTTGTAGCAGGGCACGTTGAGAGACGCTCCAAGTATCGGGCTGAGACAGGTCCTGGTGGATTCCAAAGTCCCGAGCGAGACTTTCCCATGATTTGAAGCATTGTCATTTTCCGACCAAAAGTGTATGGTTTTAAATTCGAGAAAAACGCATATTTTTATGATTTTTTTGAGGCGACATCAATAATATAATTTTATCAAACTTTATTACATATTATTGTACAACTTTTGAAGTATTTTAAGAAAAAATTTTCAAAGAAAAATATTGCCTCGAAAAAAAAAATGGTTTTGCGGTGTACATCAGAACTCAAAATCTACTGAACCGATCCAAAAAAGTTGATACGCATTTTAACGGTGATGTATTCTCGAGGTAATCAGGAAGAGTTTTTATTTATTTTTTTCCCTTTTTTACAGCACTTCGAAGTGAAAAACGCGATTTTAGTTCAAACGAGAGCGTAAGTTAAAGTCGGCTCTTACCGACTTCGATATACCCGTTACTCATGAAAAAACATGTTTAACAGTGTTCCTGCGTTCCTAAGTGTGACCATCCAAAAAGTATGCAACATTTTTTTAGGGTGGGAGGGGTGGTAGCGGGGGACTGTGGTTCACTTTTTTGCTCATAACTTGAGAAACGTTCATCCGATCTTTATCATTTCTTCGGCAATTCGATTCATTGCTAATTACTAACTATCTTTAGAAAATACGAATTGTCTATCTTTAAAACTGTAGGAGATATAACGTTTTTTTCCAAATTGCGGGGGCGGGAGGGAGCGTGGCCAAAATTTGAAACAAACTTGATCTGCGTGCAGATAAAAGAAGCATTTGTCCCATACACGTCAAACCTCTATCTCTTACCATCTCTGAGATCTAGGTGTTCATACAGACAGACGGACAGACGGACGGACGGACGGACAGACGGACAAATCTATATCGTCTCGGCTGTTGATGTTGTTCAAGAATATATATACTTTGTATGGTCGGAAATGATTCCTTCTGCCTGTTACATACATTTGCACGACTTTAGTATACCCTTTTTACTCCACGAGTAACGGGTATAAAAAGATTGCTACACAAGGTAGACATATTAGAATGGTGGGGAAAAATAATCAACAATATTTCCAGATCTTTTTGAGTTATCAAAAGTTGTGTTAGCAGAACCGCCCACACAAGTAAGTGTTAAGTGTTTGTCTTCAGAAGTAAAATTTTGAATGACGCCTCGCAGGACTCGCTTGGACAGTCAAACTTCAAATGCTTATACAATATGATATTTAGATGTAATTACAATCTCGATTAAGATGTCATTTCTGAGAATAACCATTTGTTACATGAAGGTACATAACGAAAAATAGTATGTATATTCGTTACCCAATGTATATTTATCTAATTAGTTAAGCTTAACTGGAGACTTTTGCGAATGAAGTAGTTTCTTACATTTTTGTTAAATCTTATAATGTTAAACTTTAATAAGAAATTTGAACTAAGTACATTTCCTGAATAAATGAGATTTCAAGATTTGTCAAAATAATATAAAAACCAAAACCAAAAACACAAAACAACAAAAACCAAAACCCAAAACCACAACCCAAAACAAAACAAAAAAAAAAAAGAAAAAAAAAAAAAAAAAAAAAAAAAAAAAAAAAAAAAAAAAAAAATTTTTTTTTTATAATAAAAAATAAAAAAAAAAAAAAAAAAAAAATATTTTTTTTATTTTTTTCCTTTTTCAAACACCAAAGAAAAAAAAACGATTTTTTTAGAAAAAAAAAAAGGAAAATTAAAAGCCGGTTAACGACTTCGATATACCCGTTACCAAAGACACTACATATAATAGATGCCTCGTCTCATACAAACTTTTATATTTTTCGTTTTGAAGCTTGTTGGCAGGGGCGCGCGGGGTACAGACGAAAAAGTCTAAAAATAGAACATGCCTTTCACAGCTGTCAAGGTCAACTTAGTTTCGTTTTTAACATTGCTCAACATCAAAGCAAATAAGGTTCACATTTTTACGACAACGCCAGACCATCAAGCCAAATGAGGTTCACATTTTTTCGACTAACGCCGAAGGTTTCAATAGCGTTGAGGGATAGACTCTTATCTCATGGAAGGAAGGTCGTGAGTTCGAATCCAGGTGCAGACCGGATTTTTTTTTGTCGATTCTGTGAAATAAGAGCTGTTGCTTCAATTTCATTTCTTCCTTCGGATATGGTCTTCGTCCCTGAACATCTGATGTTGCCATGGCGACATCGTGTGTTGTTAGCCATGGCGACGAATGAGCGCCTCGGCTATAGAGGTAGAGAACATGCTCAGATTTTTAACCGCATTTTTAATTCATTCTGAGCCGTTGAGCTGCAATTACGGGAAGAAAAAGCGGAGCAAAATGCTGCGTGCAGAAATGCCAAAAATCAAAGCGAAAATTTCCGCATATGAAATTTTTTTCGATTTCCTGATGCCGATTTAGTTTTTGGCCAAATATGGCGTGAAAAATGCAAAATAGCTTTGGAAAATTATCAAAAAAATTATTTATTTGTCAGGACCATTTCGCAAGTACCTATATAGGTGAAAAAAATTAAAAAAGGACGCGATTCCGACATTAAATATGGACGAAGATATGAATATAAATTATGACGATTTTGATGAAACCGAAATCCCATCTCCCTCAAAGAAATCAAAAGGAGATGATATTATATGTAGCAACTGCGAAAAAAATTTGAGAGCAGCTGCATATTATAGAAAGAAAAACAGATGTTTGTTAGATAAAATAAAAATACTTAAAGCCAAATTGCAGTCTGCGAAAAAGAATATATTGCCAGTAAAGAAAAATACGCAGAAAGTAAATTTGCAAGCAACTATTGATTCCTTAAAAATTAGTAATGAATCAAAAATTTTTTGCAAATTACTTACAAGCAGTCGGCCAAAAAAGTATACTGACGACATCAAGTATTTAGCTCAAAATATTTTTTATTTTTCGCAGTCAACATATTTATTTTTACGAAACAAGTTTAACCTAAATTTGCCACACGTTAGCACTCTCAGCAGGTGGGCTCCAATAAAGTTTCTTCAGCCTGGATTTGAAAATAGTGCAACCAATTCGATTGCGAAATTCTGTTTAGAACTAAAAGAAAAAAATGAAACATGTATGGTGCTGTTAATGGATGAAATGGCCATTCGGATGGAACTAAGATACAACCAAAAATTGGATTTAATAGATGGGTTTGAAAGCTATGGCCTTAGAAGAACAAATAAAATGGCTAAGCAAGCATGTGTCTTTATGGTCAAGTCCTTATTTTCAAATTCCTGCACTATTTTAAACTATTTTGTAACGGAGAATGGGCTGACAGGAAACGTATTATGCGAAATTGTTAAAAAAAATGTTGCCCTTATAAGCAGTTTTGGACTTGAAGTTAAAGTTTTGGTGTGTGATCAAGGGTCTTCGAATAGGAAATGTTTTTCTGATTTCGGAGTAACCAAAGACCAACCATTTATTGAAATCGAAAGTAATAAAATTTATTTTATGTATGACTTTCCCCATTTAATAAAATCACTGCGAAACGGATGGATTAACTGCGACCTTCTTACTCCTGATGGCAAAGCATGTTTTACATTTATAAAAGAGCTTTGGGAGAAAGAGACGAACTGTGCAACAAAAATGTGCCCAAAACTAACAAGACAGCACATATTCCCAAACTCATTTGAAAAAATGCGAGTTAGACTTGCCACTCAGTTGTTTAGCAAAACAGTTCAAGCTGCAATTAAATGTATTTGCGAAACAGTTGGTTTTAAAACTGGCTCAAAGGAGCTAGCTCTGTCAACAGCAGAATTTGTAAAAAAAGTTGACCAAATATTCGATTGTATGAATAGTGGGTCGCTGTATGCTGATAACTGTTATCGCTCTGCAGTACAGATTAACAGTGAATCTTTTAAATTCATTAGAACATTCTTGGCTTACATACAAGAAGTTCGTTTTGTTGACCGTAAAAAACGAGTCTTTTTCTTCGACGGCATAATATTAACTTTAAAATCGGTCGTTATGCTGGTTGAAGAAATATTAGTTCAAGAGTCTGACAAATTCTTTATTATGACAAAATCTTTCAACCAGGACAAACTTGAAAACACATTTGCAATTCTTAGACAAAAAAGGAGGCCACAATAGCAACCCCTCAGTCGCTGAACTTAACTGTTTCTTGGCCAAGTAAGACCTCTAAAATTCTAAGATCAACTTCATCGAGCAATTGTGAAGACACACAAGGCTCCACAGAGGAAATATACCTCCATGCTCTCGATGAAGAAGATCTAGAAACAAAGTCAAATGACCATCCAAACCCAATCGATTTTAACAGTAAGGAGTTTGTTCAATATTTTAACAAGGACTCTTTTACTAACACCAAAGAAATGAGCTTAGATCTGGTGTCAATTAGATATTTTGTTGGGTATGTTGCGCACAAAACACTCTCAAAAAATAATTGTGAACTTTGTAGAAAAGAATTACGAAAAGAAGATGAAGTGATTACTGTTCCAAGCGAAATGTTTATATTTTATAAGAACTACCAATCAAATACTGATTTTGGAAACCTTTTTGGCTCCTTCTGATTCACTAATGGAAGCTAGCACAAAACACATTTTGCTTTTTGAAAACGTTTTCAAGAAGGAGCCCGAAAAAATAAATATTAAGTCGCATATAACAGAGTTGTGCCACAATTCTACGCCTGATTGGTTTTCAGGGGATTGCAGAGATCACAGGCTGCAACTCTTAGATTTTCTTCTCCTTGTTCTTCTTCGAAAACACTGCCTATGGGCATTGGAAAAGGCAGTCTCGAAAAAGAAAAAGTTGAAAATTATTGCTGGCAAATAAATTAAAATAAAAAAATATTTTTTAAAAATTAAAAAAAAAAAATTTAAAAATATAAAAAAAACTTTTTAAAAAGCACAAAAAAATTAAAAAATACAAAAAAACGCAAAAAAAGATTAAAAATTTAAATACAAAAAAAAGCAAAAAAAAAAAGCAGCATTTGTCCCATACATGTCAAACCTCTATCTCTTACCATCTCTGAGATCTAGGTGTTCATACAGACAGACGGACAGACGGACGGACAGACGGACATGGCTATATCGACTCGGCTGTTGATGCTGATCAAGAATAAATATACTTTATAGGGTCGGAAATGATTCCTTCTCCATGTTACATACTTTTGCACAAACTTAATATACTCTATGTACCTTCGGTACAGAGTATAAAAATAGAAAAAGATGAAAAAAAAAAAAAAAAAAAAAAAAAAAAAAAAAAAAAAAAAAAAAAAAAAAAAAAAAAAAAAAAAAAAAAAAAAATAGCGGACGGACGGACAGACGGACATGGCTAAATCGACTCGGCTATTGATGCTGATCAAGAATATATACTTTATAGGGTCGGAGATGTTTCCTTCTCCCTGTTACATACATTTGCACAACTTCATGATCCCCTTTTACCCATTTTTAATGGGTACAGGGTATAAAAAACAGTTTTTTTGCATGTAGAATTTATCGGCAATTTTTCCGCGGGCAGTTTTTCCAGATAATTGTTACGCAGTTATTGTTGAAACTTTATATAGATTTTTGAAAATGAGTTTGAATCGGATCGAATTATAAACAAAAAAGTTTCATACAACAGTTTTCCGTGAATTTTCCGAATTGGTGGATAGATTTTCCAAAATTTGAAAGGCACTCTGTTTCTGTTTTATTATGTGTAACTTTGAAAATGAGTTTGGAGCTAATCGCTGACAACTAAACTCTTGCCCATACAATCTTGACCACCCATTTTCCACCCGGGGTGGTGAATTTTCCGAAAGATTGGTATGCAGTTATTGTTGAATTTTTACAAAATGACTGATCGGATGGTAAACAAAAAAGTTTCATACAACAGTTTTCCGCGCATTTTCCGACTTTCGGGGTAAATTTTTCAAAATTTCAAAGACACGCATTGTATATTTTATTATGTGTAACTTTGAAAATGAGTTTGGAGCTAATCGCTGGCAACTAAACTTTTGCCCATACAACCTTGACCACCCACTTTCCACCCAGGAGGGGTGAATTTTCCGGAAGATTGGTATGCAGTTAATGTTGAATTTTCATATAGATCTTACAAAATAAGTTTGAACTTGATCGGATGAAAACCAAAAAAGTTGCATACAACTGTTTTCCGCGAATTTTTTACATTTCCCGAGAGAATTTTTCAAAATCCGATCTTAGTACTCACTTTCAGCATAAGATAAAACTACTGTGAAAAACTCAGCTTCCTATCTTCAATGGCTTAGGCTGTGCGGCGATCACCAGTCAGTCGGTCAGGTTGAACTCTTTGTTTGTAACGCACAGGAGGAAGCATCTCCGACCACATAAAGTATATGGATGTTTCCATGAAAAATCGCCCAATGGGATTTTAAATGGATCGAATTAATTTTTTTCGTATTCTTTGTTGTAAAATAGTAGGGGAGAGTGGGTGGTTGTGATCATAGTTTTGTTTCTAACTTCGCCAAAAATCAATACTTTTTCATTCTGTAAATTTTGTATTTTAGGTAAAAGATGCACAAAACTTTCCTTATCACAAGTTTTAAAAAATAAAATTTTGGGTTTTTTTATTTCATATTGAAAAAAATTGATTTTTTGACATTTCGAAAATTTGTGGGGGGTTGTCTGAAAAATTACAAACAATTTTTTCTGCTACCACCCCATCGGAATTGAATCAGCTGTTTGTGCCTGTCAAGTTAGCGGCACTACGAGATTTCCGATGGGTATGAACGGAAATTTTAGTTTGTCTGAGTTCGACCGAGCGTAGGAGGCCTGTCGGAATTTTACGAAAGCTTTCCGACACCCTTTTTCTTATATGGAGTTGACACCCAGCTAAATCGATTTAGTTTGTCTGAGTACTAAGCTTTATCTGCGAAGGGCTATGTTCATTTAAGTTAAGTTTGCATCCCTATGTTTCATTTTCATTTCATTGCTATTTGTATGTACACCTAAGTGAAAGAGTCGATTGCAGCAAGCCGAAGAAGTCACACGTACACTTTAAGTTCTACATTTGTAATTCACTTTTAAGTTTAATATTCGTTAAAATAAACAATTATATTATTTGCTGGTGAAATCTGGAGAGTGTCTAAATGGAATAACATCCCCCATCGCATTCCCCATCCCACATAAATGTCGTTGGAATTGTTAGCGGAGTTTATTATCCATTTATCCACTATTCATTATCCATTTATTAGTATAATTTTTGCATTCAATTTGACGTCTTGTACTCACTTTCAACCTTAGTCAATCACAAAAGAACTTAACCAGGTGCAAAATAAATTTGGCAGGTCATAGTAGTCCTTAAACAGAATAGTTTGAATGTTAACTATGCCTCCTAGGACGAACAAAAAACAATCAAACAAAGTCAATTTGCATGCACTTGAAACCTTCCATTTGTAACTTAAATGCCAATAACTTCTATATGCTTCAAAGGATTTGAATGAATTATGTGGCGATCTATTTTTAATAGATAAATCTTTGGTGACCAGCAATTAAAAGAAATTTTACACAATTTTTTTCGTGGTGAAAATCGCACTTAAAATCTAGCTTTTTTTTAAAATTCATAAATTGAATGCAAAGTTGCCGATAAAAGCCTTTATAACGCCGAATTCAAGCATCGGACTAAGAAGTTGTGTATAAGTGAATGATAGGGCGTTCAATTACCTCCCAAGAAAACATTACCCTTTTATAATGAATGAATCGATCAGAAGATATACACATTTTTCAAAAGGTACTTTTTTTCTGAACCAAAAAACTAACTCTACCGCGATTTCTCGAAAACGGCCCCACTAAAAAATCTTGATAAGGATTTTCGGACTCAGCGGGGGGACTTACATAAGAAATTGCTCCCAAATGTTCGGTATCGCAAAATTTTTATTATTTTGTAAACTAGTGTTATTTTGAAACTAGTGTTAAAAAATGAACTAGCATGTTAAAATATTTTATACGAAAACCATGTATTTTTTTTAAAACTTTTGTTAGAAGTTCTGCGAATAGTCAGCTACCACTTTGCCAAAGACAGCTTGCAGCTATCACTAAAACTGAATGAGCTGTTTGCCCAAAACTAATGACACCTTTTTTTTTGAGGGTCCATAAAAAAGTGCTACCAAACTAGCCAAACGCTGATAGGGTTTTATTTGGTTCGGGTAGCATTATCGATTCCGCATGGTGTAGTTTGGTAGTTTTGAAAAAAGTTAAAATTTGACGCACTGTGTAAGATAAATTTTTAGTTTGGTACGATATTTCACATAAATATAATCAATTTTGTACAGCTTTAAAATCTGAATACATTTGAAAATTCGTCTTATTTATATGAAGTACTGTGCCGAACTTATTTATTATTTCATCTGAGTTTAGGCATATAAAACAAAAACTATTGTTTTATACGTAAATAAGTTGATCAGATAAGGCCGAAAAGTTCCCTAATTGGCCTATTCTTACCAAATGTGTGTGTGAGTTTTTGAAAATCCCTTTGTCACCGAAAATTATTTAAGCATTCATTTTTTAGATAGTAAAAGGCATTTGTGCTCATCCTAAATTTTTTTAAAATTTTGATTTACAGGGTTTGTCCGTAAAGTAATAGGAGTGAAATTCTTCCGCCGCTCTGACTGGATTCTGTATAGGACGTTACTAGCTAACGAACGACGTGTTTCTGTGTGAATCTCGGTAAATCTGCGACAGAAGCGTTTGATATGATAAAGCAGGCTTACCCAGATGTTGCTTTAGCAAGAAGTGGTGTGTTTCGGTGGCACCAGGCCGTTTTGGGGGGCCGGGAAGAGGTCGCCGATGAAGACCTTCGACTTCTGCAAACACCGACAATGTGACTCGTGAGAGCAAAGTTTTGAACTCAGAACGTCGACTAATTATTCGTTTAATTACCCAGATGTTAAATTAACGAAAATCTGTGGTCCCAAAAGTGCTCAATAACGACCAGAAATATCCGTGGGTTAAGTTGTTAAAAAATGTATTTTTCACTGCTTATTTGACATGGACGAAAAGCTAACCCAAATTTTTGTATTATTTAAAACCTGCATATTTTTAAATATGACTCAAAAGAAACCATGGATGACCACGACCTTTTTTTTAATGAAAATTCTTAATAAGTCGTGTTCCATCAAAGGTATTGTTTTTTTTTAATTTTCCTGGAGAAGGCAACAATAAATAAAACTAAAAAAACACAAAATTTTCTAAAATTTTCACTAGAACAAGCAAGAATAACTTTTGTCGAATTTTCTGACCAACATTTAGCTACATCACCTTTTTTTTGCAAAAATTGTGATTTGGCGACCTTTCTAATTGTGGCCGTCTGTGGTCCAGTGGTTAGTGTGCTGGACTGCTGGGCGGGAGGTCGTGGGTTCGATCCCGCCTCTGAACATCTAATAATAAAAGTTTTTTTCTTTCTTTAGAAACTATCTTTTACACATACGGCCACCTTTACCAGCTTAGTGGCGCCAGCTGTGAAGTAACTAGCCATGAAAAAGCAATTTCTCAAACTTTGCCGTTCGGATCCGGCGTTAAACTGTAGGTCCCTTTCTCTTGTGCGAAAAATTTAAAGCACACACGCCAAGAGATTGAGAGAAGCTTGGCTTGGCCCCGTTGAGGAGCTGTATAGCCAGTTTTACCTTTACCTTACCTTTCTAATTGTAGATGATGTTCTCCTACTCGAGGTCAGGTAAATAGAAAAAACCATTTCTGTTTCTGAGACTCAATTAAAAGACACACACTGAGAACCGCGCTTACTTATACAGACACTTACTCGACAACTGACAATTAGTTGAAGACTCCACGTCATTTCGTAGGGGAGAATGGGGGGTTTTGAGCTAGTGGGGGTTGTGAGCCACTCAAATATTGGCCACAAAAAAAATCATATACAAATTTCTGTTTATGTCAAGTGTCTCCCTTCTTATTACCGAACTTTTGGCAAGCAACCTAACGTGATTTTTTTTTCCAAAAAAAAAGTTTTTTTTTCATTTTTGATTTGTGAATATTAATTAATATGTTTTCGTAACGCCAAAAGTAAGTTTGAAAGAAATATCTTTGGTCTATTGTTTGATAGAAATATGAACTTAAAAAAAAGGATATTTTAGTTATGTGACGTCAACTAAAAAAAAGTGAGATATGGGGGGTTGTGATCCACTTTGCCAAATAGTCGGTTTTGACTTGCAAAGATAATATTGCAATGATGCGCAATAAAACAGATGAAAAACGGTCCAAAGAAGTAAAAAAACATTAAAAAAGGCAAACAAAAGAACAGTCACCACCAAAAAGTGCTCGTATATATTTACAGAACGAAAAAATATGGATTTTTGGCGAAGTTATGTTCGAAAAACAAAACTATTATTATAACCCCCCACTCTCCCAAAGAGACTGGTCTCGCGTTTTTTTATTTCACTTAACAAACGTTTAGCTAAGCAAGAATCTTTTTTTTCTTGAAGCTTACAATTGAGCCAAATGGCTCGCTTTGCAGTCTAGTTCTTGCATTTAGAACCGAAACTGTACTGTTTTCGGTTCAAAAATTGC
The DNA here is from genome assembly GCA_018904235.1 of Lordiphosa stackelbergi. Classification (NCBI taxonomy): domain Eukaryota; kingdom Metazoa; phylum Arthropoda; class Insecta; order Diptera; family Drosophilidae; genus Lordiphosa; species Lordiphosa stackelbergi. Next base: position 102,971 of record JAEIFU010000280.1, on the reverse strand, counting down.
GGGTTTTCGGATACCGGAAAAAAAATTAAAATTATCGATTACTGTTCTGAGTTTTAATCGGTTCTTTTCGGTATACGGTTCCGGTTTACCCTGCTTTAATAGCGACAAAATCTTATAGCTGGCACGGGTCCGATCGGTCAGAAAATGGATCTTTGTGTAGTACAGTGCATAAATATAGAAGTAAACAAACAGGATCTCAATTTAAATCGGTTGTCCAAGTACCGAAAAACAGTATAGCCTTGTTAGAATATAAAACATATAAATATAACACTAGGCAACAATATCCAGTGCACATTGGGGGGGAATTCCAATATTTTGGCATACAGTCCAATATTATTTTCATAATTTTATGAGTATTTCCGTTAAATAAATGTCTCCAAAATAAAAATATTAAGAAATATTTTTTTTGCCCATCACTGTTATTTGACAGCCCGTTAAAGTGACCAGTTTGTGCTAAGTTATTTGTGCCTTGTTTGTGCTTGAAATTTTGTGAATGTTTGATTGTCAGCCATTGCAATAGGATTGTATATTATGGCGCTTCAAAATATGCGAAATACTCTTAAAGGTATGTATTTTATAGTGTACTGTGCTTAAATTATAAATGCTTTTGTTACGTGCTGTATTTTATGATAATGTTGCAACATATTTTAAGTATAACTTATTCAGAACTAGCAAGATTACGCCGGATTTCCGAATGTGCTAATGTGGAAGTCTGTGTTATTGTGTATATATTTAAATAGTGTTAACAACTTAAGCGCATATTTGCGCAATGAGGAAATATTTGAATATTTTAAGAAAAGGTAAATTTTCGTCTTGGCGGTTTTCTATAAGTTTAGTTGACTGAGTGTGTGATCAAATGAACCGAAATTCTTTTCTTGAAAGCTTAATGACATCAAAAAATAGAGGAAAGTTATCGTCGGCTCAACCAAAGTTCATATACCGTTGCAGCTTGTAATATTTATAAAATTGAAGATTTTTCAATAATGTGTATTCCACAATTTCATTCATTCGTCCGATTATTCCTATGGCAGCTACATATATGCTACAGTCAATCTATTTGAACCAAACTTAGCAGAATTATGTGGAAGCATAATTCCTAACCTAACTTCGGCTCTACCGAAGTTTATGTACCCTTGGATCATGATATATGCTACCACTTTGTCATATGGCTGTACGATATATTCATCAAAAAAGTTTTTCTCACTAGCAGTATAGCCATATAACAAACTGGCCGCATATATCATGCTCCAAGGGTATATAAACCTTGGTAGAGCCGAAGTTAGCTTTCCTCTATTTCTTCAGACCTATCTTTTGTATGGCAGCCATACTATATAGATGTCCGATTTTAATGAATCTTAGGGAAATTATGTAAAACTATGGTATGGTATGATTTGAATCAAACTTGACAGAATTGTGTGGTAGTATATAATATTGATCATTAACAAGTTTGGGAGCGATAGCATTGAAAACAAAAAAGGCACTAAAAATATTGTGTTTGGAAAGAACCCTTTCCAGTTTTTCGTGCTTTGCAGCCCTGACTTTGACAAGCATGGTGAGAAGCCTGCTACCTATTCAAGTGCATAGCTTTGTATATCTTACCCCAATAAATTAACCGATAAATTAAAATTTCCATTGTTATCGTCAAAGCTACTGAGGTCGTAGTCATCATTTGTAGTCGTGGGAAGATCGTCCTTTGTGCTACTTTGCCGGAACGCCACGTAGGCAACTGAGGCGATGATACACAACCCAACAGTCAGTAGCATCCAAGCAAGGATTTGGATGCAAGTATCGCCAACATAATCGGAACAAATCTTGTTGGAGCTGCAAAAAAAAAGATTTTTAAATAAATGAAATTGCAGGTGCAGATCTCGTGTTGCATAAATTGTGATCAATTTTTCTGATGTTGGAGAATCCGTTCCCAAGGGAGTGAAAATGCAAATAAACTATTTGACTTGAAACTCGGCTGGTACGAAAAGTATGAAAAATAATTTGTAATGTGATTGTTTTTTATTGTTCAAAAACTATGGCGAATTTTAAGTTTACGCTGGTATATTCCATTTTCGATTTTTTGGTGCCGTTACGTTGGTACTCATGTCACTCACTTGTGCTGACAAGGCCGGAAATTTTAAATGTTTACCTAATTTTTACCGGTTGTTTGGCTTGCACGTGTTTCTGCTCATCTTCGATTTATAACTAATCCCAAAAATGAAATCGTTGCAAAATTTTATAAACTAAAATTATCCAGATGTTTGTAACGCATAGAAGGAAGTATCTGCGACCACATAAAGAACACCTTCTTGATCAGCATGACAAGCTGAGTTGATATAGCCCAGTCCGTCTGTCCATAGGTCTGTGTTATAGTGGTATTTAAGTATTATGAAGATCGGAAAACTATATAGTATAACTGCCATACAATAGATAGGTCTAAATGGAATAGGTCTTAGTGAGAAAAACTTGTTTGCTTTCAGTGCTAAGGCAGGACTTGGCTTTACCATGTAGCATGATAAAAAGAGCTTAAAACTTTGTGACAAAATTCTATTAAATAAAAAAAAAACAGGGCATATTCTTACATCTTTAGTTCACAACTTCCCCACAATAATGGATTTGTGAGCAGCATTAACAATATGTAGATAGTTACCTCTGATTGCCTTGTTCCTTGGTGCACTTTTTATCCTTTGGGCAGCTATTTTGGTGCTTCATTTCAACGATAAGGTTAAATATTGACTGTATATTACGGACAGAAGTCTCATTTGCATTAAGCTTATCGCTTCTACAGTCTGCTGATAAGAAATATGAGTGTTTCGCCATCAATATCAGTTCGGATTGTGATAATAGAGATATGCATGTTTGGCTATGATATTAACAATAGACAATAGCACATACATATGGATAATTACTACCACTATTATTCAAACTTTTCCGTCTTTGATAAACTGTTCATATCTCTTAATCAATGGCACTCAATCCTTAAAATTTAAGAAGTAACGCGCTGAAATGTTTCATAATGTGCATATTATTTATATGCCATCTGTGCATATAAATATCTGTCTGGCACAGTGGCGTACGCTGGCCGACATGGAATATATTTTTATATGCAAAATACTGTACTAAGAAAGAAGCATCTAAAGACAAAGTCGTAAATTTGACCCAAATTAACAACAATTTTGAATAAAAATTCGAGGCGGTCATCTAAGGTTTCTTTTTTAATTAATTTTTAAAATTTCCGTGTTTGATCTACAAATATGTGAATTATTTTTGTCAAATGTCAAATAAATAAGAATACATTACAATTTTTGAGCAATTTAACCACAGAGCTTAAAAGCAATAGCAAAATACAAATGACGTGTACAACATATTTTGAAATTATGTTATACTTGAAGGTAAAATTTAAAAATTTGCTCCACACATCCCGCAAAGTTTTTCAATGCTTATTAATTGAGGGCTCTGCGAAATAAGGCCCTAAAAATAAAATGAAATAAGGCCCCAACAATTTACATAGAAAACAAAAACCACCCTGTTTGATAAAATTTGGGGTGTTATTTCCTTTTTTGGGGCATTTCCTACACTCAGAAAATAAACCAAGCCGATCGTGCTTGATATCAAGCAGTTTTGACATCAAAAGTACGGTAAGACGGAATATTCTTGGATCCAAGCCGATAATACTGAAATCAAGCACGAAATTCTGAGACTGAAATGCTTGGTTTTAAATATAGTCGGCTTCATATAAAGCATAGATCCTCTTGGTTGTGAGCATGAAAAATCTCGATTTCAAGCATCGATTTTCTTAAAAACAAGCATGGAAAGTCTCGATTTGAAGCATATATCTGCTTGGTTGTAAGAATGGAAAGTCTCGATTTCAAGCACAGATCTCCTTGAAAGATCCAATTACTTGAATTTACCTCAATGGTTAACGATGGATTCCTTTTAAAAAAACAAACTGATGTCATCTACACCGACTTCAGTAAAGCCATTGATTCTGTGAACCATGATCTGCTCCTCGTTAAACTTGATCGTTTAGGATTTCCATCCCCTTTGGATTTCGTCCTATTTAAAAGATAGAACTCAAAAAGTTCTGCTTCGTTCTAACACGTCAAAGCCTGTTTTTGTCACTTCTGGTGTGCCACAAGGCAGTCACCTCGGCCCTTTGTTTTTTACTCTTTATACCCGTTACTCGTAGAGTAAAAAGGGTATACTAAAGTCGTGCAAATGTATGTAACAGGCAGAAGGAATCATTTCCGACCATATAAAGTATATATATTCTTGATCAGCATCAACAGCCGAGTCGATTTAGCCTTGTCCGTCTGTCCGTCCGTCCGTCCGTCCGTCTGTATGAACACCTAGATCTCAGAGATGGTAAGAGATAGAGGTTTGACATGTATGGGACAAATGCTTCTTTTATCTGCACGCAGATCAAGTTTGTTTCAAATTTTGGCCACGCCCCCTCCCGCCCCCGCAATTTGGGAAAAAGTTATATCTCCTACAGTTTTAAAGATAGAGGATTCGTACCTTCTAGAGATAGTTAGTAATTAGCAAACTGAATCAATTTTCCAAAGAAATGATAAAGATCGGATGAACCGTTCTCAAGTTATAAGCAAAAAAGTGAACCAAGCCCTCCCCGCTAACACCTTAAAAAATGTTGCATACTTCTTGGATGGTCACACTTAGGAACGCGGGAACACTGTTAAAAATGTTTTTTTATGAGTAACGGGTATATCGAAGTCGGTTAGAGCCGATTTTAACTTACGATCTCGTTTTTTTTATACTCTGTACCGAAGGTACATAGAGTATATTAAGTTTGTGCAAAAGTATGTAACAGGGAGAAGGAATCATTTCCGACCCTATAAAGTATATATATTCTTGATCAGCATCAACAGCCGAGTCGATATAGCCATGTCCGTCTGTCCGTCTGTCCGTCCGTCTGTCCGTCTGTCCGTCCGTATGAACAAACAAATCTCAGAGATGGTAAGAGATAGAGGTTTGACATGTATGGGACAAATGCTTCTTATACTTGCAGGCAGATCAAGTTTTTTTTTTAATTTTTGAAACGCCCCCTCCCGCACCCGCAATTTGGAAAAAACGTCATATCTATCATATCTATCATATATCTATCACAGTTTTGTAGATAGAGGGTTTGTTCCTTCTAGGGATAGTTAGTCATTAGTAATATGTATCAATTTGCCAAAGAAATGATAAAGATCGGTTGAGCGGTTCTCAAGTTATGAGCAAATAAGTGAATCACCCCCCTCCCCCACCACCCACCCACCCTTTCACAACCAACGCCGCACAATCTTAGAGAGAGAGAGAGAGAGAAAGAGAGCGAGAGGGAGAGAAAGAGACAGAGTATTTTATAATCGGGCTTGACCGACTTTCTCACTTGTTTATTAATGATCTCCCCACAATAATTTCGAATTCTCGGATACTTATGTACGCCGATGATGTAAAACTTATATTATCTTTCAACGACCCGATGCACTCCATCAATTACACCTGAATTGCTTCAAGTGCATGTTGTTGACTTTTCATCGTTGCAAGCCCTCGCTGGCTACCTATACGATACGATACAATCCTCATATCTCCTCTATTGTTAATAGAGCAAATGGTGTACTCGGATTCATTAAACGTTGGTCGAAAGAGTTTAATGATCCATATACCACAAAGCTTTTATACACTGCTCTAGTCCGTCCTGTACTTGAATACTGCTCGTCCGTCTGGTGTCCGCAGTACAAAAAGCATATAGATCGTATTGAATCTGTTCAGAAGCAATTCTTGCTTTTTGCCCTACGTGGCTTAAACTGGGACCCTAACCTTCGTCTGCCATCGTACTCTAACAGACTCTTGCTTATTGACCTTCCTTCGTTAGCTAACCGTAGAACAGTATTAGGTGTTTCTTTTCTTCATAAACTAATTACAATAGTTTACAGCCAAAAAGACCCATTTCTACTGAAATTTTTTTTAGTGTAGTTTGGAATGGTGATCTCAAAAATCGATTTCAAAAGTTTTTTCATGGCTCCGCTTTCAAAATGATTTATTTTCATTATTTTTGTAGGTGCTCTTACGATTTAAGCCATATCTCACTTCTTAATTGTCAGATAGAGTCAAGCAAGATACGAATCGAAAGGTAATTGAATTGCCAGTTTTCAAATCGGCTGAGTAGTTTGAATACAATAACCAAAAATATTTAAAAAAAATCGTTTTTTTGCTCAAAAATGCGAGAAATTTCATTTTTATACGCCTAGAAAACTTATAAAAAATCCAAAAAAAATTATTTTTATTTTTTCTACTAAAGAATCGCACTTCTTCGAAGAAAACCAGATAACGATTAATAAAATCTATGAACAAGCACAGGAGCTGTGAGCAATTTAGTGCAAAAAAATGTGATATTTTCGTGATTAATAAAAAAAATTTCCATTTGCTCGACGTTTCGACTTTTTTTCGATTCTTGATTATAATTTTTGTTCTGGCTTTTTGCTAACTTCATAAATACTACTTTATCTATTATTTGCAAAATCATTCAGAAATGGGTCGAAACTGGTGCATAAACACCATTCATGTTCGACACGAAAGTTGACTAAATCGACGTCAATCAGAAAGCTGTGGCGTTCAATATAAGTTGCAGAGCTACCAGATCTGTTTTCTCAATGTCGGTGAAACAGTGTCAATATGTTCGACATAAAAAAGCAGCCTACCATATAATTTTCAGGCACGTCGTTTTGGGTGGACGATAATAAACAACAAAACCAGCTCGATGGAAAACTAAAAGAAACAACGCCATATAAAAAACTTTTCCTACAATTTAAAGGCTAAAAATATTTAAAGAGGAGCAAGTAAAAACTAACTTCGATGCTTAAAACAAAACTTCTGGAACGAACTGAATGAGCTATTTGAACGAACTATTTGGGACGCGTCCTGTATCAGCGGCTGTTTGTGTCGACACATCGTGACCAACTAAAATGTAAGAAACGTCTACGGAGTCCGATACATTTGTCAACGACGAAATATCTGAAAATGACGCAGTTCCTGTCTGAGACTCAACATGTTTCAACATTACCGCTAGGTGCTCCTGGGCGTGTCATAACGATCTAGTAGAAATCCATAGAGGTGTAGGTTCCCCTTAATCAAAAACAATTTATTTCCATGAATCAATTTCAAGTTGCCTTTGTTTGAACACAACTAGACCGACACTTAAGTCGTGGTGTGCCACAAATTTGAATTAAATTTCCTTTACTGCAAATTGATGAAAGCGTGAATTACATAGCATAAACGTAAAGTGACAAAAAAAAAAAAAACTACGTGTGACACGATTTTCCTCACCAATACCTTATTGTCTTCGTAAAAGTGCGATTCTTAAGTAGAAAAAATAAAAATTTTTATTTTGGATTTTTTTATATTTTTCTAGGCGCTTAAAAACAAAATTTCTTGCATTTTTGAGCAAAAAATTGAACTTTTTGAAATATATTTGGTCGTTGAATCAAAACTACTTAATCGATTTTAAAACAATGTTCTACACTATCGTTGGCAGCTGAATTACCTTTCGATTCATATCTGGCTTGACTCTATCTGAGAATTATGAAATCAGATATGGCTTAAAATGTAAGAGCACCTACCGAAAAAGTGAAAAAAATTCATATTTAAAAAACGGAGCCATGAAAAAGTTTTTAAAATTGATTTTTGAGATCACCATTCCAAACTACACTACAAAAATATTTCAGTTGAAATGCGTCATTTATTTTTTTTATATTTTTGTAAACTAGTGTTATTGGTGATGTAGATTCTCTGAACTTTTAGGTCGCCTTAACTTATTATTATCCAGAAACTATTTTCCTTTAATATTGCCTGGATGCCCAACTGATTATGCAAAGCACAATCGATTTCGAGTCTTATGTCAACATTATAATGATCTCTATCACCTGCTCTCAACAGATCTCTCTCTTCTTCTCTCAAAAACGTCCCTCTATAATTATCTTAGGGGAAATCTCTGACCTCTCCTGGCTGTGAGTAGGGGCATAGCTTGCCGGACTGGCTAAAAAATTCTCCCCCACCGGGTCAGAGATTTCTGTTTATTTAATTTTAAGTTTATCTTATAAATTTTTTATTTTTAGTTAGTTTTAAATTTCACATTTAGACAAAATACTATCTCTTTTTCTCTTTTCTTAAATTTGTTCTCTTTGCATCTGATTTATTTTACTTTTATTATTATTTTTTTCCTTTGCTCCTATTTAGGTTTTGATTTTTTTTTCATCTTCTCTATCTCTATATCATTAAAGTTTTTGGTAGCTCTAATAACGTCTCTGACTACAATTGGCTGTGAATCGGGGCATAGCTGGCCGGACGGGCAAATAAAATTCCCCCATCGTGTCAGAGTCGTTATTAGTTATTCTGTAATTTTGTTAGTTTTTCTTTGTTAGGCTTTCTTAGTCAATAAGGCTTTTTTATAATGTACTAGCATAAAGCCCGTCGCGCTTCTCTGCGCCTTGAACAGTATAGTACCAATATCAGAATCAGTTTGTAGAGAATCGTGAGAGTGAAATATTTACAAAATTCGAAAAATTTTTTAAATTAATTTTTTCTGCTGAGCCCAGAAATTGAATCTTACATACATAGAATTGAAATCAACGTTGTACTACTTTGCTTTTTCACCGATACGACTTTGCTGCTGAGTTCTTAGCACCTCCATCCCATCCACACCCATCCCACTACCCATACACTTCTTACACTACTTCCACCGACATCCCACCTTCTTTCCACCCACATCCCACCCACATCCTTCCCACTTCCCACCCACTAAACGCCCACATCCCACCCACTTCCCGCCCACATCCCTCCCACTTCCCACCCACTTCACACCCACTTCTCACCCACATCCCTTCCCATTCCCACCCACTTCGCGCCCACTTCCCACTCACCTACCACCCACATCCCACCCACTTTTCACCAACATCCCTCACAATTCTCACCCACATCCCTTCCCATTCCCACTCACTTCGCGCCTACTTCCCGTTCACCTCCCGCCCACATCCCACCCACTTCCCACCCACTTCTCACCCTCATCCCTCCCACTTCCCACTCACTTCCCTCCAGATTCCCACGCACTTCACACACACTTCTCACCCTCATCCCTTCCCACTCCCACCCACATCCCGCCCACTTATCACCCACATCCCTCACACTAACCACCCACTCCCGCCCACTATTCTCCCACTTCCCCGCGGTGTTTCCAACCTCGGAAAATGCAATCACAAATTATTTCGTAATCTATTCCTTCAAACCGAGTTTCAAGTCAATCGGGTGAAAAATAGTTTTTTACATGCAGAGTTTTCCAGGAATTTTCCGACCGTTGGGTCAAATTTTCCAACATCGGAAAATCACATCTCATTTTATTTCACTTACTGTACTTCCAAACCGAGTTTTAAGCCAATCGGATGAAAAATAGTTTTTTGCATGCAGAATTTTCCGGCCATATTCCTCGTGGGCGGGTTTTTCAAAATCCGGAAAACATTATTTTTCTTACTATGCTTGCAAACCCAGTTTCAAGTCAATCGGATGAAAAAAAATTTTACCATACAAACTTTTCCGACGCTTTTCCAACTTTTCCGGGTGGGATTTTCCGGAAAATTTAAACACAGTTGTTGTTGAATTTTCATATAGATCTTTGAAAATGAGATTGAATCTGATCGGATAATATACAGTGGCGAGCAAAAGTGAGTGAATGTTTACAACTTTGACTTTGGCCGTCCAGCAAACGCGAACCATGCAAGCAAATCAAAAAAATGTTTTTGTTTTATGTTTATTATTTCATTTATAACAATTTAGAATAAAGAAACAAAGTAAATTAGATAAAAACAAAGAGTATGAAAAAAAAAACGAAAATAATCCACATAAATTCATTTTTGCACGTTTGGTACATTTCACCTATTTTCGATTTTCTACTTTGCTTATCAGCAAAAACCATGCAGATTCACCGTTATATTTTGTCTTATCTATGTTCTGTTGTTCGTAGACTAAATTTTAACGTTTGTCGTGCAAATCGAACCAAATTTTTCAATTGCTAGCAAATTTTGAAAAAATTATTGAAAAACCGCATAAAAATGAAAAAAATATCGGTAGATATTGAAAATAGTGTTGTGTGTCTGACCGAGAAAGGCTGTTCTTCACGTTCAATAGCAAATAAACTTGGAATTAGCCAATCGGCTGTGCTTGCAGCTCAAAAAAGGCGAAATGTGACCCCCAAACCGCAGATGAAAGGTCGCAAAAAATTGTTAACTGACTCCGATGCTCGACAGATGATAGCAGAAATGAGAAAAAACAAGCTGCTAACACCAAAGGGTGCTTCCTTAGCGGTTAACAAAAATGTTAGCGAATGGACTGCTAGACGAGCGCTTCACGACATAGGATACACCTCATCAGTGAAAGTGGTCAAACCTGCATTGTCCGATAAGAACGTAAAAGCGCGTTTGAAATTTGCAAGGGAACACAAAAATTGGACCGTTGATGATTGGAAACGCGTTATATGGTCGGATGAGTCCAAATTCAACCGCTTCCAGTCGGATGGAAAGCAATACTGCTGGCGTAGACCCGGTGAACGTCTTCAAAAACACCATGTCAAGCAAACCGTCAAACACGGCGGTGGAAATATAATGGTTTGGGGTTGCTTTACATGGTGGAATATTGGTCCTCTCCACTTAGTAGAAGGCATTATGCGAAAAGAGGACTATTTAGAAATTTTGCAAACCCATCTTCCCAATTTTGTAGACGACTGTGCTTATCCCGAAGAGGAAATTGTTTTTCAACAAGACGGGGATCCCAAGCACACAGCGAAAATTGTTAAGGAATGGATTGGGAAACAACATTTTCAGTTGATGGAGTGGCCAGCACAAAGTCCCGACCTCAATCCAATTGAGAATCTCTGGTCAATTGTGAAGAGACGGCTCGGGCAGTACCACGCCGCCCCAACAAACATGGGTGACCTATGGGAGCGGGTTAAAACGGAATGGTATAAAATTCCGAAAGAAATTATAAATAACTTGGTAGAGAGCATGCCAAACCGCATTAATCAAGTTATTTCGAGTAAAGGTTTATGGACAAAATATTAAAATTTCTTTGAATTTATTATTTTTTCGAAACGTGCAAAAATGAATTTATGTGGATTATTTTCGTTTTTTTTTTCATACTCTTTGTTTTTATCTAATTTACTTTGTTTCTTTATTCTAAATTGTTATAAATGAAATAATAAACATAAAACAAAAACATTTTTTGGATTTGCTTGCGTGGTTCGCGTTTGCTGGACGGCCAAAGTCAAAGTTGTAAACATTCACTCACTTTTGCTCGCCACTGTACCCCCCCCCCCCACCCCCCCCCCGCCATCCCCCCTTCCACAATTCCACCCACATCCCACTCCACAATTCCCACCCACATCCCTCCCACTTCCCGCCCACTTACCGCCCACATCCCACCCACAACCCTCCCATACCCCACCCACACCCCTCCCACTTCCCGCCCACTTCCCGTCCACTTTCCCGCCCACATCCCACCCACATCCCACTCACATCCCACCCACATCCCATTCACTTCCTAGAGGGTATCCCGGCGTACATCCCACCCACATCCCACTCACATCCCACCCACATCCCATTCACTTCCTAGAGGGTATCCCGGCGTACTTTCCAACATCGGAAACACAAATTAATTCTCATTTTTACCTTACAAACCGAGTTTCAAGTCAATCGGATGAAAAATAGTTATTTTGCACGTAGAATTTTCCAGGCGTTAAAATCCTGGGGGTGGATTTTCCGACATTGAAAAATCACATTTTTAATTATTTCGTATTCTGTCCTTACAAACCGAGTTTCAAGCCAATCGGATAAAAAATAGTTTATTTGCATGCTGAATTTTCCGGCAATTTTCCGACCGTCAGGTCAAATTTTCTAACATCAGAAAATCACATTTCAATTTATTTCGAATTCTGTCAGTGCAAACCGAGTTTCAAACCAATCAGATGAAAAATAGTTTATATTCATGCAGAATTTTCCGACCGTCAGGTCAAATTTTCCAAGATCGGAAAATTTCATTTCAAACTAATTCGTATTCTATCCTTTTAAACCGATTTTGAAGCCAATCGAATGAAAAATAGTTTTTTTCATGCAGAATTTTCCTCGTGGGCGGATTTTCCAAAATCGGGAAAACACGTGTCGAATTATTTCGCGTACTTTGCATACAAACCAAGTTTCAAGTCAATCGGATAAAAAACATTTTTCCGACGCTTTTCCGACTTTTCCGGGTGGAATTTTCCAAAACCCCGTCTTAGTACGCACTTTCACCACGAACAGAAACTCCTGTCCAAGTTTCAGCTTTCTATCTCTTACCGTTTAGGCTGTGCGATGATTGCCAATCAAAGAATCAGTCAGTCAGGACACTCTCGTTTATATTTATAGAGATGTGCAATTGAGTTGACAGCCTTTTTTGTCGACTAAATAAATAAAATAAATAAATAAAAAAAAGTAAGCATGAAAAATCTCGGTTCCAAGGTAATTCCTTCTTGGTTGTAAGCATAAAAAGACTTGATTTCGTTTAATTATATTTATTATTAATGAAAATTGAAATATTATAAAAATTATTACATAAATAACATATACTTAATTCTTAATACGTATTTTCCGTTGTTTTCAGTATATATATGTTGAGGTTGAGTAACGAACTTTACAAATTTACCTTCTGCAGCACATGGCCTGTGTTACTTTCCGTCGTGGACGTTGACATCTACGACGACGCTTTGCAGGACGGCCCAGATAGTGTTTCCGAGTCGATTCCGTACTCGAAAATAATAAAAAAATTAAATATTTATAAAAATATAAATAATAAAAAAATACAATTTAATATATTTTTCCACTTACCTAAGCCTTTCGCAAAAGGAACAGCTTCTCGCGAAACAAGACTCTGAGCTCAATTGGCGGAATGGCCTCCTTGATATCATCATCCTTCTCCACATATTTCAGGCTCTCGTATGTTACGCCACATTCTAAAAAGAAAAAATTGGTATTAATTCAATGATTTTAAAACAGCATTTTGGGCAAATCGTATTGCGTTTCATTCTTCGCTTCTTTGGCCTGCATATATTTGCATACACATGCAAAAATACACTAACTAAATAAAACTAAACATAGTGTGAGCAAAAACTCGTGCTCACTTAAGAGACAATTGTCGCTTAAAATGCATACATACACAAGAACTCGATACGAAGTTTGATTTTCCCTTTCTTCTTCGAACTAAAGCAGATGAAACAAAAATGCAAACTACGTTACGTATGTATGTATCAATGCTACGAGTCGCGATCATGTCGACTGAAAACCTCTTCTAACACACTCACATATGCCTATATGTATGTCTGCAAATGCACGCATCAAGACAAATTGATCAATGCTAAAACACAAAAGTACAAACAATAACACAAATTAGAAACGTGATACTTACAAAACATACACACAATACATAGCGGCGCAGCATGTGTCTGCTTCTCATGTATGCATATGTGCGTGCATATTTGTACATTTGTTAGTTTGAAATTTAGCACTTTTAAATATTTGAGGGCTTCTTTTAATCCAAACTCGTTAAGAAGCAATTCGAGTTTTTGCGCATCGTTCATTATGCTTTGTGTTCGTTTTTTATGTTGATTTATACGTAAATCACTTCCCACTTTCGATTTCGTTGATTTCAATTGATTACCGTCTCGGCAAAGATGCCAATCGCTGATTGCAGATTCGTGACAGCCGAAGCGTTGGCGACGCTGAGAGCAAGAGCGAGAATTGTTCTTATTTTTTTCTCGCGCTCTTCGCTAATGGCTCCCCGCACTTCCCTCGCCCACAAGTTCGAAGTCAAGATCAATTGTCTTCTCGTATGCAAGCAGTTTTCGTCTTAAAAGATCAAGAAGAAAAAAATCTAAATTGAAGCCGATTCGTGCTAGATTTCTCTGGGTGTAAATAAAATTTTAAAATGAAATTAGTCCTTCAAAGAAGAAATGAAGTAAGACCGAAAAACTAATTTTTGGGGCCCTGTTTCATTTTTATAAGGAAATAAGAGGCCAATTTTTAATATGATTTTTTGGGTTCTTGTTTAATTTTTATTATATTTTCTAAATACAAAAATCGCAAAATTTTTTTTTTATAAAATTTTTATTATTTAATTGAACAAATGATTCAATTTTAGCGCTGCTTACGAAAATTTGAGACAAAAAAATCGCGAGATTTTTGTATAATAAACTCCTTACCACGCGCGTTTTAAAAAAAATTGGCCCTCTTTCTTTTTTTTTTTAATTTTACTTCCAAAGCAGGGACTAAACCCGAAATTAATTTCAGTTTGAGTCAAGGCATTTATATTGGCCTAAATCTTTTTTTACTTGTGCAGCAATCGGACAAGCATCCCATTCCCGTTTTCCATAAAATATAACTATGTATAACCGTAATCGAAATCGGACGAGTTAGACACCGCAATCGATTCGTTGACAAAATTTGTTGAAAAATTTTATGTATACAGTCTGGTTTACGGAAACCACTTGTGAAATGTGGATTTTAATAAATTTTCGAAATATTGCTCGTTTTTGAAGCCATAATTCGCCCTTCTCAGAGCCTTTCTATGTTTTGTGTGTAGAATTGAGTTTTTGAAAGAAAATCGCACTGGACTTTTGTTAATTCTTGTTAGTCCACCTCAGAAGCACAGAAACAATGTAAAGACTCAACCTGATAAAAATGAACACGCAGTTAGTTTATATATTTTGGAATTCATGTTGAACAAAAAATTGTTTGAAAATTATGCATGCAGGAAATGAAGTGCAGTCGAATTCTATAGGTAACTTCAAAATTGTAATACTATCAAAAAAAAAAAATCCCAAGCCGCCATGTGTTGGAAATCCTCCCCCACAGCAGAGCCAACGCCATTAACATCTACACTGATGTCTCTAAGCTCGAGGAAAAATAGGAGGGGGCGTTTTCTAAACTTGTCGTTCCGCTTTTCACAGCAGTGTGTACCATGCGGAAGTGGTAGCCATCCAGAAAGCCGCCACCTACCTTAGCACACTCACGGTCAAAGAAGGCGACGTATTTATGTACTCAGACAGTCGAGCAGCCCTCAAAGCACTTGACTCATATACAAACAATGCTAATACCCTTACTAATTGTCGCATATCTCTTAACGAGATCGCACGACATTTTGGTATACACCTTAAATGGGTGCCTGGACACCGCAACATAGAGGGAAACAAGTCTGCTGACAAACTTGCCAGAATAGGAACCACCATCGAGCTCCTTTCAGAGAAGAGCACGATTGGGATGCCTATGGTAACATATAAGCTGCACATAAAAGCTGAAACACTCTGTTTCGCTACGGCTCGGTGGGATACCATTTCCTACTGTACCGTATCTAAACTTACGTGGCCTACATTCAACCAAAAACGTACAAACACACTTTTACGACTCAGAAGAGAACACATATCGCTTCTGATTGGAGCTCTCACGGGGCACTGTCTTATTGGCAGACACGCAGCACGCCTAGGTGCCACTCAACATGACTTCTGTAGAAGTCGTAAACATGAAGAAGAGGAGAAAAGAGTACAACACCTTCTCCACCACTGCCCCGATTAAAGTAGAAGTAGACTAAGGACACTTGGTCAACCTCTCCTACTCAGCCTCACGGAGACATCCGATCTAGAGATCCCAGCTCAATTAAAATTTATTCTGTCCACACAATGTACCGAGGTCCCACCTCAGTCATAAAAAGGGTTAACAGGGAATAAATATGGCATCGCAATGGGTCCATAGCGGCCTAAGCCTAACCAAACCTAACCTAATTCTTTGTATGAAGTCAATCTCTGCCGTTAACTTCGACATCTTTCGACCTAGGTGGATTAAAATGGCCATAATGGATTAGTTTTAAACCGTATTATGCTTCAGATATTCTCTGCATTTGACCAAATATTCCCACGACTGGCCCGCAGGCCGGGACACATTTCACTATTCACGCCGATCGCCAATGCTTGCGCCATGAGGGCAATCAGCTTTTTAAAAGCCTTAACCGTTCCTGCCTTTGCGCGGTTCTTGCTGAGCGCTGCTTCTTTTTATTAGCGAATTTCAGTTCATTAACAAATAATAATAGCCACTTACATTCTTACTATAGCTGACTTTATCTTTATGCTAGATAGCAGTTCTCGGCGACCGTTAATATTTGCCCAAAAATTGTGAAACATGGAAGTTTATATATATATTTGCATTTTATGTATTTAAAAAGATTATTTGAATCTGGCGCCAATCAAAACTGAGTTTACTTTTAGGGGTAATAATGTTAAAGCAAACATAAATATGTTGGCGTACTAAAACAAAATACTAGATTGTCGATGTGTACTCAGAAATACGCGCATAATTTCGACAAACGGTTTCCAAATTCATTGGGACAACAACCGTTCTATTCAAATTTTTTGTTTAAAACACTGTGTTATTTAGAGTTGTTTTTTAAATATTTAAATATTCGATGATGCTCCTCAGTCTGGTATTTGTTCAATTTTTTATAAGCTGTATCCCTTCGTGAGATATAACACGCTATGTTCTGATCAAACCATGGTTTCTAATTCTTTTTAAGCTGTTTTCTTCGCAAAGGTAAACAGTTTTCAAATAGCTTTTTAGTCAACAGATGAAGTTGCTCTATTTGTAAATAACACTGTGCGACAAATTTCAACCTTTTTCACAACTACCAAGCTACACTATGCGGAATCGATAGTGCTACCCGAACTGAGTAAATCCTTATCAGCGTTTGGCTAGACGGAATCACTTTTTTTTATGGACCCTCAAAGTTTTTGAAATTGGGTGTGCCAACCAAAAAAAGATGTCATTAGTTTTGGGCAAACAGCTCATTCAGTTTTGGTGATAGCTGCAAACTGTCTTCGGCAAAGTTGTATCTGACAGTCCGCAGAATAAATTTTTTTACTCTGTACCGAAGGTACATAGAGTATATTACAATAAGTTTGTGCAAAAGTATGTAACAGGGAGAAGGTATCATTTCCGACCATATAAAGTATATATATTCTTGATCAGCATCAACAGCCGAGTCGATATAGCCATGTCCGTCTGTCCGTCTGTCTGTCCGTCTGTCTGTCCGTCCGTATGAACAAACAGATCTCAGAGATGGTAAGAGATAGAGGTTTGACATGTATGGGACAAATGCTTCTTATACTTGCAGGCAGATCAAGTTTATTTTCAATTTTTGCCACGCCCCCTTCCGCTCCCACAATTTTGAAAAAACGTCATATCTCCCACAGTTTTGTAGATAGATGATTTGTACCTTCGGAGATAGTTAGTCGTTAAGAATATGTATCGATTTGCCAAAGAAATGATAAAGATCGAACGAGCGGTTCTCAGTTATGAGCAAATAAGTGAATCTGAACACCCCGGCCACCCCCGCCACCCACCACCCACCCTTTCACAACCAACGCCGCACAATCTTAGAGAGAGAGAGAGAGAGAGAGAGAGAGAGAGAGAGAGAGAGAGAGAGAGAGAGAGAGAGGTACAGAGTATATTATAGTCGGGCTTGACCGACTTTCTCACTTGTTTTTCTCTAAAACGGACCCAAAAGTGTGAATTTCCAAAAAAATCATACCCATATATGTTATACTATCTCAAAATAAGTTTGGATCGGTTAGTTTGGGATATAACTCTATCGGAAAAGCTAACTAATTTTGTCAATCGCTTCAGTCAAAAATTGATTTTTGACGCAGATTGAAGCCCGAGACGCCACTGTACGTGGCGTCAAAACCCTATTGAAGAATGTATGTTGTTATTTTGTCGCCCAGAGACCAACAAGGGATGTGCTCGAGTGGACCTATGAAGTATACATACCCTTGATCAGCATCAACAGCCGTGTCGAAGTAGCCATGTCCGTCTGTCCGTCTGTATGCAAAAACTGATCTCAGAGATGGTAAAAGATAGAGGATTGACTTGTATGGGACATAATATTCTTATACTTGCAGGCAGATCAAGTTTATTTTCAATATTTGCCCCCTTCAGCCCCAACAAAAAACGTCATATCTTCCACAGTTTTGTTGTAAGATGGTGTGTACCTTTTATAGATATTTCTTAATTAGCATTTTTTGTGCCGAAGAAATGATACAGAAGTTTTTTTTTTCTTTAGAAAAAAAACTTTTTCACATACGGTTACCTTCACCAGCTATTGGCGCCAGCTGTGAAGTAATCTAGCCATGAAAAAGCAAATTCTCAAATTTTGCCGTTCTGATTCGGCGTAAAACTGTAGGTCTCTTTCTCTTGTGCGAAAAATTTAAAGCACACACGTCAAGAGATTGAGAGAAGCTTGGCTTGGCCCCGTTGGAGGAGCTGTATAGCCAATTTCAAATTTTACAAATGATAAAAATCGGGTGAACGATTCTCAAGTTATGAGCAAATTAAGGCCAGTGAACCTCTTTCGCCAAAGCGAAAAATAAATTGTTTCATAAAAATCATTCAAGCTGCAAGCTGCAAGTTAATAAAAGTTCGGGTGAACCAACGCTAGCCATCTTTTATTTGCGGAGAATTCGTTAAATATTGAGTTGGTAATTGAGAAATCAAGGTCTCGAGGTAGAGGGACGTCTAATGATAGAGTCTCGGCAACATGTTGTTTGCAACATTATTGCTGGCTGTGTCTTCAGGGTACAAAATAAATGCTTTAGAATTTAGATAATATATATTTCGGCTCGGACGAAGTTTGTTTACTCTGGTTCATTTTTTTACTCATAACTTGAGAACCGCTCATCCGATCTTGACCATTGCTTCGGCAAATCGATACATATGGACAATTACTAACTATCTCTCAAAGGTACAAGCCAGCTATCTACAAAGCTGTTGAAGATATGACGCCCAAATTGCGGGGGCGGAAGAAGGCGTGGCAAAAATTGAAAATAAACTTGATCTGCCTGCAAGTATAAGAAGCATTTGTCCTATACATGTCAAAACTCTATCTCTTACCATCTCTGAAATCTGTTTGTTCATACGGACGGAGGGACAGACGAAGAGAAGGTCATGGCTATATCGACAGGGGTGTTGATGCTGATCAAGAATATATATACTTTATAGGGTCGCAAATGATTCCTTCTTCCTGTTACATACTTCTGCATTTGGGTCATTCTTTTTCAAATCGAACAGGCTCAAAATTCAACTTTTTTTTTCCAATAAAAAAAAACCATCAATAGTACGCTGGCTCTAGGTCTCGTTATGTTTGCACATAACTTCAAAAAGCAGGAACACAACACAACACAAAGGAGGCTAGGTAGACATACACATGGTGGAATTATACCAGGTGAAGTCATTAAAGTAGGCTGCCTCTTTTTGGGGTACCAGTTGGGGTACCAGTTGAGTGGTGAAAAACACTCAGTAGCAAAGGGGATGCCAACGTGCTCTCATATGTTCCTATCAACTGGTACCTCTCTCGCATGGTGAATTCCTGACGACTCTACCTTGTTAATTATACCATGGACATACAGCTGTTTCATTGTACCTCTACCAAATCATCAGTGCCTTTCGCCTAATGTACTGGCCCCAACGACTCTTACTCCATGCCGGAGCTGCCATAATCGTTTGGGAATTCCTAAACGACTTGACAGCAAAATCCGGCTCACAAAAGAACAGTGCTGGCTGCCAGTACCTTTGTGACTGTGTGTGTTCCCCAATCTTGGCTTTGCTAATGTTAGTGAGAGAGATTTCCTCCCCGCTTCTAACACAGTAACCAATAGTTTGAGTACAGAGTAGCATTCAAACCGGGGTTTTTGTTGCTATAAATGAAACTAATTCTGTTTAGTTTCAGCAACGACGCCGCAAAGCATTCTTTAGAGGTATATTTTTATTTGTTTATAAATTCAAAAATTAATATCTTTTAAACTATAAAAGTCTCCTTTTTTTGAAAACACCAAATCTTAAGTTATGTTTAGGGCAATAAATTGTATATCCTTAGAAGCTATATCATGGTGGTTAACACTGAGAAAAAATTATAAATAGTTTTTAACAACAATTACTTAATATTATTAAATAATTTAAATATTAATAAAATTCTAATTTTGTAACAAACCCTTTTTTTCATTTTTGACGATTTTTGAAATTGTTTATAAATTTAACAAACATTTTTTTTGCAAAACCGTAAATTACGTTTCGGTGCACAGAAAAAAAAGATCACGATATAGTATCACATCGATATGAAAAATGTATATTCTTTCGATATTATTAAAGATAGGGCTGATATTTAATCTTTTTTTTCTGTGTGGGAGTGTCGAGATCTAATTTCGTTTTTTTTTTATTGGAAAAAAAAGTTGAATTTTGAGCCTGTTCGATTTGAAAAAGAATGACCCATATACTCTATGTACCTTTGGTACAGAGTATAAAAATTTCACAAAATTAGTTCTCGTTATTGCTATTCGAAGATTGAATACCACGACACACAATTGATCCGAAAATCACTATGTAGTCGTGTGGGAGAGGTATATTTTCAGCATCCACTTGACGGAAATGGATTAATATATAATTTTGGAATTTCCGAGCGCCTAGAAAATATGCAATAGTTGGGTCCTGTAGGACGGTATGGTATAAAACTTAACATGTGCACCAGCCACTGCACTTACAACACAAAACCTTAATTAATTTTTATCAGCTGTGAACTCGAAACTAGGGATGGGCGAAATATTCAATAACTGTTACTTGATAACCGTTACTGTCAAATAACGGGGTTATTTTTAATAACTGTTAGTTATAACCGTTATCAAGTGAAAATGAAACATAGTAGTCGTTTCAGTGAGATTTGTGAGTGACTAACCATGTTTTTATAACAAATTGAGAATCGGAAATAGCAGAGTAATATTATCCTTAAATAATAACAAAAAAGTAGGAAAAAAAGATAAAAAAAATGGCTGCGCAACCACGAAATAATAGTGTTATGTGGAAATTATTTGAGAAAACGATGTCGGATTTGCCAAGTGCAAGATATGTGCTGCAAGATTTTCATTAAAGTCTACGACACCACAGTAGTGACTAGTGCAATAATATTCAAGGTTATCCTTGTCGCACTAGGATGTAAGAATAATAATAAATTAAATGAAATTTGAAGAAACATCTTGAAACAGCGCACAAAGGAAACGGGCCAGTACGTTTTGCGACCCAAGATTTGAGCAAATACCTTTCGCGGAAGACGATAATTTCATTAAAAAGAAGAATAAAATTATTGGTATGGTGGCGACAATTATATCAACAAAAAATGAAACAAACTCCCCCAGAAACTCCGAAGCAGACACAAAGCGTTTTTGCATATTCGATTCATTTAAGCTAAAAGCCGCAATGATTTCGCTTCAGCGCTCAGCATTTTTACAAGCATTAATAGAAGTGGAGCGTTATTTAGAGGGAGAAATTGTGGCACAAGATGAGAATCCTTTGGGCATTATTTCCACTTCTGTTTCCTGCGAGCGCCTATTCTTAAAGGCTAAGTGCTGAAAAAGCAGAAATGTTCATATTTTTAAATAGTAATTCAAAATATATGCCTGGAAGTGTAAAATTTAACCTGTTATTGTACTAATTGAAATTTTCTACATAACATAGCAGGCATTGATTGAATCACAGTTAGTTATAACTGTAAATACTAATATTTTATACAGTTATAACAATAACTGAAAAATAACTGATTCGCCCATCTCTACTCGAAACTGTCTACAAACTAAAATGAGGACAATTAAATTAATACCCAACAACACAATTTTATCGATTTCTTAAAATCTTGTACGCGGCCTACATACGCTGTACCCATAAAAATGGGTATGCGGAGCGGGAGGAGGGGGTGGCAAAAATTGAAAATAAACTTGATTTGACTGCAAATATAAGGAGTCTATGTCCCATACAGGTCAAACCTTCATCTTTTACCGAGTCAGAAATCTGTTCGTTCATACGGAAACACAGACAGGCGGAAGGACGTACATGGCTATATCGACTTGGCTGTTGATGCTGATCAAGAATTGATAGGGTCGGAAATATTTTATTATCCCTAGAGCATAAAAATCGACTTTAAGACTATTGTGCACTGTATAGTTTGTTTATTTATTTCGCAAAATAAAACCATGCACTTACGTACATATAGGTTATTGCACTTGGTGTCTGATTTTAGCGACAAGTCGTTTGGAAATCTACTAGATTATTGCCCAGATTAGATTATTGAGGCATTATTCAGTTATGTTGTGCTAAGGCAAAGCTAAACAATTGCAAGCGAAAAAAGGGCAATAAGCTTTTGTAAATAAGTTGTGCACATACAAACCGCTATATGTAAGCTGAATTTTCTTAAAATATACAATTCTATGCACGGTGCAGCAATTATGTGGGAATTTTGGTGCAAAGTTTTTATACCATTCCAAAAGGTTTAATTAAAAGTATGCAACGTATATAATTATTAAATTAATAAACTAAATATATTTTATTTTAATCAGGGAGAAAACCAATGGCAAAGCTTTAGAATTTTATGGGCTCAAACCGAGAACATTTTGTACCCATTTATTAAAACATTATTTTGTTTCAAGAATGTTTTTAGATGATTAAAATTTTGGCCTTTTGTATTTAAGACAATAACAAGCTAACAGTATCATCAAACATATTTTATAAAAGCTCGAAATGTATGTGGAATTAATGTAATGTTCACTGCTCGGACAAGAGCCCCTTTTTACTCTGGGGTGACTCGAACTCGGGGCTCATGGACTGCAACTTGAATTGAACGCTCGAGCGAGTCACTGGCCTTTTTTGCTCATAACTTGAGAGCCTAATTACTACCTATCTCTAAAAGATACAAATCATCTCTATATCCATAAAAGAGAGTGTCCTGACTGACTGTCTGATTCATTGATTGGCAATCTTCGCACAGCCTAAACGGTAAGAGATAGAAATCCTAAATTTGGACAGGAGTTTCCGTTAGTGGTGAAAGAGCGTACTAAGAAGGGGTTTTGAAAAATTCCACCCGGAAAAGTCTGTAAAACGTCGGAAAACTTTGGATGGGAAAAATGTTATATTTCATGCGATTGACTTGAAACTTGGTTTTTAAGCATAGTACACAAAACAATTCGACACGTGTTTCCCCGATTTTGGAAAATCTGCCAACTTGAAAATTCTGCATGCAAAATTTTTTATCTGATTGGCTTGAAACTCTGCTTGTAAGAATAGAATACGAAATAATTTGAAATGTGATTTTCCAAAGTTGGAAAATTTGTTTTGACGGTCGAAAAATTCGCGGAAAATTATGCACGAAAAAAACTAATTTTCATTCGATTGGATTGAAACTCGGTTTGTGAGGGCAGAATAGGAAATAATTTAAAATGTGATTTTTCAATGTCGGAAAATCCTCCCCGGGACTGAAAGTACACGGAAAACTCAACATGCAAAACATGCAAATGTGGGTCGGGTGTGGGCTGATATTAGTTCTATACTGCGCAGCGAAGCGCAACGGGTTTTTTGCTAGTGAAAGTAAATAAAAGACTTCAACCTGACTGACTGGTGAACGCCGGATTTTAGAAAATTCTTTCGGGAAATGTGGAAAATTCGCGGAACACAGTTGTATAAAACTTTTTTGTTTTTCATCCGATCAAGTTTAAACTAATTTTCTAAGATCTATGTGAAAATTCAACAATAACTGCAGACCAATATTCAGCTCCCAAGAAAAATCGTTTATTGCGTCACATGTGTCATCCATAATATCTATAAATTTTTGCTCTCAGCCGTATAGCTAATTTAGAATACTTATAGCCAAATTTCAATATATGTATGTATGTACAGGGTTGCCCATATTCGACGGACCCATGTTTTTTTTTTAAAATCAAAGAAAAAAATAAAAATTTGGCGGTTGGCAATCTTAATCATTTAATTTGTTCCAAGTAGATTTGTTTACATCAATTTTTAAATATGATATCTCTCAAATGGCCGCCTCTGGCGTTGATGGCGTATTGTGCCCTTTTTGCAGCATTTTCCATCGATTTCGCCAACATTTCGGCCGGAATAGCGGCTATTTCTTCACGAATGTTGTCCTTGAGCTCTTCTACGGTCCTTGGCTTGTTAACGTAAACCTTTGACTTCAAATATCCCCACAAGAAGAAGTCAGGCGGCGTCAAATCGGGCGAACGCGGTGGCCAGTCCAAATCACCACTTTTCGACATCAAACGGCCCGGAAACAATTTCTTCAGAAAATCGATTGTTCTGCGACTTGTGTGCGGTGGAGCGCCGTCTTGTTGAAACCAGAACTGCCTCATACGCTTTCGACGAATAATTGGCATCACAAAATTGGTCATCATGTCGCGATAACGCTCCTGGTTGATGGTAACAGCATGGCCATTTTCATTTTGGAAGAAAAACGGCCCAATGACCGTTTCCGCACTAACGCCGCACCAAACTGTGACTTTTTCGTCATGAAGAGGCACTTCTTGAATCTCCTCAGGATTTTCAGTGGCGTAAATACGGCAATTTTGCTTATTTACGGTCCCATTCAATGTGAAATGGGCTTAATTTTTAATTTTTCAAAAGCACGTTGAGTTTTCACAATTGACTTGTTCTGTTGAATGTAAATTTCAACTATTTCAGAGCGCTCGCGTGGCGTGTATTGTTCCATGGTAAAAATCTGCTTGGACTGACGCTTCAAACGCGGTATGTCATTAAGCGATCTAACATCTCTGTCAAAAGTTATGGCGTTGCCAGATGGGTCCGTCGAATATGGACAACCCTGTATTTAGGGTGAAGGTAATGCTAGCATCTGTTTTTGTTGACTTTAATTCGCCAGTTTGGCAGCCTGTCTGCGTTGCTCGCACAGGGCAGCGGGAGCGACTTAGTATAGCGATGTCGTCTGCGAATGTAGAGATAGATACAAAA
This sequence comes from Lordiphosa stackelbergi, assembly GCA_018904235.1. NCBI lineage: Eukaryota > Metazoa > Arthropoda > Insecta > Diptera > Drosophilidae > Lordiphosa > Lordiphosa stackelbergi. The sequence goes on along the minus strand of JAEIFU010000280.1, from coordinate 78,081 downwards.
TTGCTTGTGGGATCGGCCGCTTCCTTAAGGTACTCCGGCCTTGATCTCAAACTCTTGTGACATTAGACTTGTTAGATAATACCCAAGCAACGCGCGAGTGTTTTGGGGTATTAGAGTATTTATTTTATATTAAAAGCACGATTTCGAAAAATTATATAATTATGTGATGGAGTGCACAGAAGAAAACATTATGATTATAGGGGATCTAAACGGGCGAATTGGCGAAAATCAGGTGATTACAGAAGACCCAAAAACAGCGCATGGTTATGCTCTTTTTACGAGAGAATCGAAGGATCGGAAAAAGGACTCGAATGGGTGCCATATTATCGAGATGTGTGAAACACTAAATTTGACAGTCCTGAATGGAAGAACTACTGGAGATGCTATGGGTGAATACACGTACATGAGAGGTGATACCGCATCTACTATTGACTACTGCATCATAAGAGGAAAATGGCATGAAATGGTAACTGACGTCACTGTCGAAGACGAGGTATTTTCGGATCATTTGCCAGTGGTAACGCAAACCAATATTCGCCCAATAATTGTCAACGACAAAGAGAGTAAACTTCTGCCACAGCTGAGGTGGGTGCAGAAGAAGGCTGATCAGTATAGAGACCGCTTAAACAAACAATTGGAAAACCAAAGGCTGAACACAACTGATGGAAATTACACGATTGACACTTTAGAAAAAAGTATAACAACGGCAGCAAAATGCATGGGAAGAAAATCAACGAAAAAGAATTATGCTCAACCATGGTTTGATAAAGAATGTGAGGCGGCCAGAGAACTGTCTTTTGAAGCACTAAATCATGCTAAGCAAAGCGATTGCGCCCGAGCTAGAGCTCACTACCACCAGACTAATCAAGCGTACAAACAAATATGCAAAGATAAACGGGCTACGCACTATTTTCAGTTGGAATTATCCATCTCAAAAATAAAAAGCAGCAAGGACTTCTGGGAAATAGCACAAAAGCTAAACGGCGGCAAAGTAAGGAAAGTAATCCAAGCAGAACCAAAAGCACTGGCACTCTACTTTCAAAAGCTTCTTTATATGAGTCAGCCAGAAACTCAGCTTTGCTATGCTTTACCCATGATTGAGAACAGTAATCTCGATGTAGCGATCTCAGTTGCGGAAGTTAATATGGCGATTGCAAAATGCAAATGCAGAAAAGCTCCTGGTGCCGATCGCATCCCCGCTGAATTTTTAAAGGAAGCTTCTCCGGATTTCATTGAGTGTCTTACAAATGTGTACAACCATATTATGCTTAACTCAGAGGCACCAGTTTCCTTCCGACTAAATGTCATATATTCCATATACAAGAAAGGGGACCCAGCGCAAGCAGAAAATTATAGAGGAATCTCATTCCAAAACGCAATGGTAAAGGTGTTCTCCTCTGTTATTTTAGCTCATCTAATTGCTTGGGTGAACCAAAAGAATCTGCTCAGCGAGTACCAATCCGGATTTCGAAAGGGCTACTCAACTGTTGATAGCATTTTTGTCCTCACCAGCTTCGCACAGCATTACTTGGGACAGAAAAAAAGCTATACATGTTTTTTGTCGATTTTCGTGCAGCTTTCGACATTATTATCAGGAATGCCCTATTTTACAAACTGAGCAGTTTAGGATTATCGTCGAAAATGCTTGCAGTTATAAAAAGCCTATACGTCGACAATAAGACGACAGTATGGGACGGAGACAAATGCTCGGACTGGTTGCTATTCGCACTGTTCATCGAAGACCTACATGACTACCTAATCGGAGGAGCAAGGCTGGGAGATGTCAATTGTAAAACACTAATGTACGCCGATGATATGGTAATACTGGCCGAAAGTGCGGAAGAGATGCAGTATACAATTGACAAAGTATCTGAGTATTGTAAACAGTGGAGCCTTATCATTAACACAGAGAAATCCAAAATCATGGTGGTTCGAGATGGCAGAGGGCGCCTTGCAAGAGCAGAGAAGTGGTACCTCGACGGGACAGAGCTGGAAGCTGTAAAGGATTATAAATATCTAGGTGTCACACTGACACAGAATATGCGGTTTGAGACACATCTGCGGAACAAATTATCAGAAGCAAGGATTGCAATCAACAGCACGTGGAAAAGTTTTATGTCAAGAAAAGACATAAAACCAAGTGCGAAGTATAAGCTATTTGAGGCAACGGCAAGATCAATTATGCTATATGCAGCAGAGGTGTGGGGTTATGCTGAATACGACAGTGTGGAAAAACTAGCACGTAATTTTATTAAGAAGTTATTTAAACTGCCAATTAACACACCATCATATGCGATACACCTTGAAACTGGTCTACCTACCCTCCACCACAATACCCTGGACAGACATTTCAAATATATGAGAAAAATCATGGATCTACCTCAGAGCAGGCTTCCTAAGTTAGTCGCTATGCAAATCCTGAGGGACCAATCGCAGTGCTTTGCAGAATGGCACAAAATTTTCCAGGGTAATAATATGATTTGCGATATAGATGAAATAGCTGAATGGAGAAGAACGCACGATACTGTACTGGAAAGAGTTGATGAATCCCAGCGGAATGCCTTTGAGATCACTGCCCGGCGGAGCGAAACTCGGACTTTATATAAAGGCCTAAACTTCAACCTGGGACAAAGCAATTACTTCAGAGATGACTTTACGGTGGATGCAATAAAAGTAATATTTCAAGCGAGATCCGAGATGCTGCCACTAAATTATAGACCCCACATAAGCGACGAGAAGTGCTCGCTTTGCAACATGAGCGCCAGGGAGGATACCTTCCATTTCCTCTCAGAATGCCCAATTCTGGGAGAACTACGACTAAAATATTTCGGAGAAACGTCCTTCACAATGGAAAAAACTAGAGATCGACTCAACGGAGAAAATTGGATTACGCTTGCGGCTTATCTCTCTGCTGCCCTTAAATATAGGCTCAAAATTGTCACAGAGGATTTTTAACAATATATATAATAAAATAATTAAAGCTCCTTACTCCTTATACATACTCCTTGTACTAAGTAATAATATTAATATTATATAGGTGTGCAAACGGCATTTGCCAAACAAATATGGAAAATAAATCTAATACTACTATACTATTAAAGTCCAATTATCCAAACTCTGTCGAATGCTTGGCAACATCAAGGAATACTGCACTACAGTACTGCTTGCATTCCAAGGCGAATCGAACTTCTGTTGTGATTCGCTGCACTTGCTCTATTGTACCGTGTTTTGCTCTAAGAGCAAATTGATTGTCACTTACATATAAATTTATTCTACTTGTATTCAAGTGGCCGTCGTGGGTTCGATCCCGCCTCTGAACATCTAATAATAAAAGTTTTTTTCATTCTTTAGAAAAATAGCTTTTACACATACTGTCACCTTCACCAGCTACTGGCGCCAGCTGCGAAAATTGCCTCTGAATTCGGAACTATAAATATCAAAAATATATAAAATAAATTTAAATATTTTTTTAATTTGCTCGCTTTTACTGCTGATGCTTTGAAAATCTATAAAAAAGTACAAAAATCGATACATCGATGACTCTCCCAACACTACCACCCAACCTCAATCAATAAATCGAAGCAAGCCTCTTCTAATTTCCATTTTAATTAATTTAATTTTGAATTTATTCAAAAAAATTGAGAATTTAACATTAAACACGCTACCATCAGAAACAATAAAGTTGTCCTCAGTAATACCATTATTGGACCGAACCTATATGGGTCGATCTCACAATTTAACCTTCAGCGTCCTTATGCCCAGCAGTTATATAAATCATTCTGTAATCAAGCTTTTTTCTCCCCCCCTTTTCTATTTAGCTAGACCACTCTCACACCACTGCGCTTCTTCCATATGGGTCAGAAGCGCTATATATATTAAAGATATTTTTTAGGTTCGAGTATATGTTGATTTGTTCTTGAGAAAATTCAATTAGTTTCCTAAACAATTGGACTGACGTGCCACAAACAACTATAGAAACGCAGAGACTGCTCGCCACTAAATAATGGGCACTTAAATATAGTACATACATACAATTCATACACACAATGTGTGATAAATTAGTTATGCTAAGTAAATGTATACGTATAAATAGATGAAATTAATTCACCATTGAAATGACATACGTACTACTGTGATCCACTGAAATGTAAATTTTTTTCTCCAGAAGTCACACAGAGCCACATCTGTTGAATAGGCTGGCACAGCTGTTACTAACGGTGCTACCAAGTTGCAGGAAAACGAGAAGGCCAAGCTAACTTCGTCTGTGCCGAAGTTTTTATACCCTTGCAAATGTTTTGATATATTAGAGTTTCAGAACGCCAGCAATTAAAATCAACAATTTTTTTAAATAAAACCCATTTTCCGACCGATGGTTCCCATGGCAGCTTTAAGATATAGTCATCCGATTTTGACCAAAACAAAGCAAATCTGTGTGAAAGCATCAAAAAAATAATGGTTAAGATTATAAACTTGGGGGATAAAAATAAACGTGCAGTTGGTGCGTCGTCGTCAATTAACAAAAAAGTTTTTCTCAAAAACTACTAAGATCGTTCAAGAGCTATACTTAGTCGTCCGTTCCGGACGGTTCCGACACATGTAAAAGACTTGTGCAAAGTTTGGTTGGATAGCTTTAAAACTGACGGAGGAGATAGCATAGAAACAGACGGAAGACGGAGGACGACAGAGGACATGTATTAACGCTCTGCTGATCAAGAATTTATTATGGTGGAGATTTTTTGGTTAAAATGAAATTAATAATTCAAGGGTATAAAAAAAATGAGGTGTCTCGTAAATTAACGAGAAAGGCAAGAAAAAAAAAAAAGTGTCTCAACGGTCAGCGACTTCGACTAAACTTCGCAGATCAGCTTAAAAACATTCAATATTACCCATGACCGTGTTTGAGAGCGGTAATATGGAGAACAAAACCGTTTTTACAAGAAGTAGTCATCCGATCCGGTCGGTTCCGACATAAAATGAAGACTCGTGCAAAGATTTAGCTCGATAGCTCCAAAACTGAGGGACTAGTTCGCGTAGAAACAGACAGACGGACAGACGGACGGACGGACAGACGGACGGACAAAGCTTAACCGACTCAGCTCGTCATGCTGATCAAGAATATATATACTTTATGTGGTCGGAGATGATTCCTTCTATGAGTTGCAAACTTCTGGGCAAAATTATAATACACTTTTCAAGTGTATAAAAACAAAAAAGTTTTTCTCACTAAAACCTCCTTTTCGACCGATAGTTCCTAAGGCAGCTATAAGATATAGTCATCCGATCTGGAAGGTTCCAACATATTAGCAGTGTGCAGTAAAAAGAAGGCTCTGTGCAAAGTTTCATCTCGATAGCTTTAAAACTGAGAGACTAGTTCGCGTAGAAACAGACAGACAGACGGACGGACGGACAAAGCTAAATCGACTCAGCTCGTTTTCCTGATCAAGAATATATATAGTTTATAGGGTAGGAAATGAATATTTCTATGCGTTGCAAACTTCTGGGCAAAATTTATTACCCGTTGCAAGGGTATAAAAATAATCGATTGGGAAAACCTGGGAAGTATCACAGTAGTACTTCTCTGGATAATATTAAGAAAATTTTATAAACGGCTGTAGAAATGTTTATGGTTTTTTGGCATAAGCCCGCCATTTTGTTTGTCACATTTCAAATATTGGGGTGTGTCCTGGAAATCTCTTGAGATTTTGGCCTCGGTTGGTTTGAAAAATGCCCCTAAAATCCTTCGGTGTCACAGAACTTCAAAAGATTTTATTTTTTTATTTGAAAATAAGGGTAGAAAGTTTGTGTCCCAGATATGAATCAAAGTACTATATTAATATTTTAAACAATTTTTTTTGTCTAATCAGCCTTTGCTTTTGTATTTACAGTTTTAGTTTTTTATTTAAATTTTTCAGAAGAAATTTTATTCGCATTTAAAAAAAAAAAAAATACTTTCGTTTTTGGATCTAGTTCAATGTTATCAGCACTTCTTATCATTTGGGCCAGCAAAAATGGTTTTGAGCAAATATTGTTGCCATTGAACTTGCTAAATACTGATTCAAGCCTTTTTATTTTGGCCACGAATTCCGTGGATGGCTTCTTCAGCCCTCCTGCTGATACCATATCAACATAAGTGAATGTTACATGTTCTTTGTCGGCGCAGTCCAAAGACAATGTTCTAATTAGATAGCCTGAGATGTACTCTATAGAGGCATCCGTCAGTTCGCTATCTATTTCGGCTTCTTCTTCTCCAGCTTGCTCTGCTTTGGCTGAGTTAGCAGCAACACTTGCAGAGCTGGTAATTGAGGAAAAAAAGAAAACAATGAAAAAAATCGAGCGCTACACAACCTCTCTCCAACGACCATCAAATATCTAGACTACAGCTTTGCTCGGTCGAAACCAGTTCCGTTTCAGTCTTCGTCACGAACTCGAACCGTCTTCGTGAGGGAGTCGAACCTTCTGAACTCTGTCTCACTCCAACCCATCAGCCATCAATTGGCGCAAACAAAATACAACCGCGATAGAGCAAGACAGGGCGAGAATCGAACCTGCAGCGCAGCTGGCGGCGAAGAGGCACCGAGCAAACCTGTTATCTAGATTTCACTCATCTGTGTTCATACTGTCAAAATTAAAAAATAAAATTCAAAAGGCCCCTCGACAGAGAGCACCTGTGGTGAGTACGTCACCTTATAGTAAATTCACCTTGATCAGGCCTGTTCTCAATTCCACTTCGGTTTTCGTATAAACATTTGTACTTTGAACTTTATGTTAATAAGATTATATGGAAAGTGACACATAAATCTACGGTTACTAGATCCGCTGCCCAATGCCAAGTGGATTCAATTCGTAGAAAAATGAAGCCTTGATCTAGTAACCACAGATTTCCTTTACAATTTTGATTAAAATTTGTAAGAGTAAACTGGCCAATTCAAACGTTTGTACGAAAACCGAAGTGGAATTGAGAACAGACCTGAATGGTTGAGTCTCTCTCCAAAAATATCCCATATTCTAGTAATGAGTTCATTTCATGTTTTAATGAAATTTTTGATTGTGTTTTATTATGCTCTTTAAAATTATTATTTGAATTTTAGTCATATTCTGTAGTAATAAAATAAAAAATTTGAACGATATGTTTGCGGCAGATATGAAAAATAACTTGGCAACCCTTATCTCTTTTGTCTCGCCTGTTGGTACATAGAGGGCGCCACCATAAAGGGAGCTGAGGTTGAGTGGAAAGGCAGCATCAGGTTGTTTTAGCAAACAATTATTGAAACGCAAATTTGACTATTAAAAGTTTAACCATTAAAGCGAATCAAATTGTTACCGAAATCGTATACCGAAAAGAATCGATTAATACTCAGAACCGGAACCGGTACTGGAACCGATATTTTTAATATATTGTACCGGTATCCGATAATCTATATTTTTAGAACCGAAAAGAACCTAAACATTGTAACATATTGGATAAAAAACAAGTGAGAAAGTCGGTCAAGGTACTCTGTGTACCTTTGGTACAGAGCATAAAAATAACATATTCAAAGCAAACGAGACCGTAAGTTAAAGTCGGCTTTAACTGACTTCCATATACCCGTTGCTGATGAGAAGAAATGTTTAAAAGCGTTCCTATGCTCCAAAGTGGAAACATTCAAAAAGTATGCAGCATTTTTTAAACTCCGCTATTTATTATTCGATCTTGATGAAAATTTCAGTGTTTATAGTTATTGCTAATATAAATTTAAGTTTTGAACGTGATATCTTAAAAAATGCGGGAGTTATTCAACATTTTTTATTGTGGTGGGCGGGGGTGGGCTTGGCAAAAATTTGTAACAAACTTGATCTACGTGCAGACAAAAGGCGTCTACATGTCAAGTTTGGTTGCTCTAGCTCTTTTAGTCTCTGAGATCTAGGTTCATACAGACAGACGAACAAGTCTATATCGACTCGGCTGTTGATGCTGATCAAGAATGTAAATACTTTATATGGTCCTAAATGATTCCTTCTGCCTGTTACATACATTTGCACGACTTTAGTATACCCTTTTTACTCTACGATTAACGGGTATAAAAACACTGTTGTTTTGACCAGTTGTAAAGGTCAAATGTTTGTGGGCCACATTTCTTTTCTGATATTGACAGAAAATATTTATCTACTTTTAGTGCGTCTGCTTTAAAGGTTAGGAGCAAAATAAAGGCGCAAAAATGCTGTAGGCTTAAGCCCCTTCAGAACCAAAATTCGAAATTCACCTTTATACAAAGATCAATATAAATGGAGTAAAGTTAACAAGGATTTCAGAATAAGGAGTTGATGTTTGACTGTGATGCGAGCAAGACGTGTTACAGAGATCAAAGCTTTGCTAATTACCCCGTGTGTTGATATCCACAGTGTAAAAACAATTGTCGGAGTTTTTTTCTAGACAACGAGAAAAACAAACCAAAAACTCACCATTGAGGGGCACCCCCCACCAATAAATGAGCTGTTTGCTCAAAACAATTTATTAAAAACAATGCAAAATTCACGTGTGTGCAGTGACGCAACAAGAAAAAGAAAAAACTTGAGTGCCTCAGACTCTCCTATGTCTAAGTCTCTTAAAAACAATTACTACGCTCTTCTCCTCGACGAAGAGGCTGAAGAGCTAGAATGCGACAAAGACATACTCTCAAGCTTTGGAAACCATGTACAAAACAAAAACAATGCAACGAAGATCAACGAAAGTATACAAGCAATTAACTCGGTCCCAGCGACTAGTGCTTCAGCCAGCGCAGCAGCCAATGCCTCAAACATAGAGGAATCGAATAACAACAACAAAGTTAAACTATCAAACAAAAACAACAATAAAAATATTCCACCAATAAACGTATTCAACATTGACTCTAAAGAAATAATCAAACTAATCAAAGACGGTCTAAACATAAAAGAATTTAAAATTAAAGAATATAATCAAAACAAAATTGCAGTGTTTTTGAGCAGTCTTTACGACTACACAAGAGTGCGTGGCCACCTGGAAAGAGCAGACGCTAAGTTTTTCTCTTACACACCAAAAACTATGAAAACAAAAACCTACTTAATGAAAGGCCTTAGCGGGAACACAGACCCAGATGAAATCCTACGCGACTTAAAAAGCTACAAAAAAGAAAACCTAAACATACTAAAAGTAACCCAATTTTTCACGAAAAACTCCAGAGAGCGTAAAATTACACTTCCATTCTTCATGGTGCAAATTAGCGCGGAAAGTAATCCAAACGAATTGAAATCCATCAAAACTATATTGTACCACTGTATAACTTGGGAACATCTACGAAGACCTGAGATACCTCAATGCCGGAACTGCCAGAGCTTCTTCCACAGCGCGTCCAACTGCAACTTGGCCCCGAGATGTGTCAAATGCAGCCAGCCTCATAAAAATCAGGATTGCCCCCTACTTCAACTCGATGTCATAGAAAATGATAAGCTTTTTTGCGCCCTTTGCCAAAAACCTGGTCATCCAGCCTCCTATAAAGGATGCGAACGCTACAGAGATCTCCAAAACAAATTAAGACTCAAGAAAGAAAACTTGGCCAACAGAAACAACTATTCATCTCCTTTAGTTAATCCAAATATAAGCTTTGCATCTGCCGCTAGAAATACCTCGAATTTTTCTAACTTACCCAAAAGAACCGTTAATTAATTCCGTTCTAGAAGAAATTAAAAAAAATATGTTATCTTTAAGCAAACAAATTATTCTACTTCAGGAACAATTTCAAGCCCACGCTGCTCGTCTTGATTCCATCTGCAACATAATAGACTCAACATGAATTTAAGCCAACCTTCTTCTAATACTCGCCCTGACACATTGAGAATAATATCTCTCAATGTAAATTCCTTGATTAACATAAGCAGAAGACTAGAATTAAGTAAATTTCTAAATGAACAAAACCCAGACATCTTACTCCTAAACGAAACAAAATTAAACCCAAAACATAAACTAAGCTTCGCCGATTATAATCTTATACGAAAGGATAGAAAAGACGCTTCTAGAGGAGGAGGTGTCGCAATACTTATAAAAGATAAGATTAAATTTAGTAAACATTACAACTACAAAATAGATTCCTTAACGACTATGGAAACCTGCATAATTAAACTCAAAATGTTCTCAAGTACCTATCTTTATATAATTGCCGCATACTATCCTTCAGGAAATAATAACTACTCTTTCAAAGCGGAATTCAACTTAATTTTCGATGAATTAAAACTAGAGAACCCTAATAACTATTACGTTCTGGCAGGAGACCTAAACAGCAAACACAGTTCATGGGGAAATATAAATACCAACTCAAAAGGAAATGCACTAAAAGACTGGCTTGACTCTAACGAACTCAAATTCAGATGTAGTCTATATGCTTCTATAACACCATCTTACGAGAATTCGGCATCATATCTTGATATATGCATAGCTGATTATAGGCTGGAAGTACAAAAAACTCTAGACTCATCGAACTGTCTAAAATGTATTGACTATGATAGTGACCATTCAGCAATAGAAATCATAGTATCTAGCAGGGATAACACAAGCTTGTTTGATCTCTTAGAGAATGATACAATATCGCGGCTAGATTATAAAAGAACTAATTGGCATAGATTTCAAAGAACATGCAAAACGTTTCTTCAAGACGAAACTCCAACACCAAACGATAGAAACTTGACCAATCAAGAAATTGATAATCATATTTGCAAGCTTAATAATATAATTATAAAGGCTATAGAAGCCAATACACCAAAATCAAAATACAATAGCCCTATTGAAAATCTCACCAAATCTGCAATAATTAAAAAACTTCTTTCTGAAAAATCAAAAATACTTACACTCATAAAACAACATAACCGTCTGCAAATACACCTCCCACAAAGCTCTGTAACACTTCTGAAAGTAAGATTAAAACTTATCAAAAAGCTCATAGACGAAAATATCCGCACAAATCTGAACACTCAACTCAAAAAGAAATTGGACCACCTTACCCCAAGCAATCCTTTTAAATTTTCAATAGTCAAAAGAAACTTCCTGAAGAGAACTGAAATGACCTTAAGTCATATAAATATTCCACACGCTTATCTCAATGCGATACAAGACGCTGGTCTAGACCCTACTCATTTAGAAAATAATCCAGTCAACAACAGCTATGTGCTTAGGAAAGATAGAGACTTGAATGACGTGGTCGGCTACTACTTTCAATCTATACATTCTGAAAAACAGAATATACCCAATAACATAGTCCACTGCCAGGTCCAGCAATGCTTCAATCAGTTTTTAGATATAAAAACTAGATTTGACAGCATGCGAACGACCAAAACTTCATTTTCACCTGCTATTAAAGCTAACGCCCTTACCCAATCACAGACAGAATGCTATTTTGTTACACCAAGCGACCTAATAGACATCATTTCAAGACTGAAAAACAAACTTTCTTCAGGTATAGATGAAATTCCCAACACGGTAATAAAACACCTTCCAATTGAATTGCTCTTAGAGTACTGTTCACTTTTTAACAATATGCTTAACAATTCATACTTCCCACCACAATGGAAAACAGCTAAACTTGTAGTAATCCCTAAAAAAGAGATAGATAAAAATAACATTAAAAACCTGCGCCCCATAAGTATGCTTCCAAACATAAGCAAAATCTATGAAATAATCATAAATATCAATATTAACAGAACAGTTGCAGAAAAGAAGCTTTACAGTGAAAAACAATTCGGCTTTAAATATAAACATTCAACTATACACGCAATCAACCTGCTAGTATCCGAAATCAACTGGGCATGGAACAAAAAAAATGTCACTGGAGCTTGCTTTATAGACCTTGAAAAGGCTTTTGATACGGTTTGGACTAAAGGCTTGATAGTCAAACTTGTGCAATATAACTTTCCCTTGCATTTACTAGTTCTTATATACAATATGATAACAGAAAGAAAATTTAGAGTTAACATCAATAACTCTACGAGCACAAGGGACTTTAATGTCACTAATGGCCTTCAACAAGGCACGGTAAATGCCCCAATCCTTTTCAGCTTATTTTTGAATGACCTCCTACATAAAGTCGATAAAATAATAGCCTTTGCGGACGATATTGTGATATACCACTCTGACGACACAGTGTCTAAAATAAACAGCCACCTTCAGAAGAACTTTAATCTTATTGAAAATTATGCCATTAACTGGCATTTAAAAATTAACAGCAACAAATGCGAAAGTATCCTTTTTCGCCCACCAGTGGCTAAATGCAACAATAACATTAGGAAGAATTGGAAAAAATTTCAAGTCTCAACCTGTACGAACTCTCTCATCCCACTTTCCGGAAAAGTCAAATATTTAGGAATCTATATGGATAAATTCCTGTATTATGACGAACATGTAAACCTACAAATTAAGAAGACGACTAACGCTTACTATGCTTACAAAAAAATGTTCGGAAGTAAACTTATAGATAGCAGAACCAAGACAATAATGTACCAATCCCTTTTAAGACCTATTCTAACGTATGGATGTTCGATATGGTATAATATTTCTCCATCATACATGGAAAGGCTGAGGAAATTCGAAAGGAAAATTCTAAGAGCGTGTACGTCAATGTACAGAGACCCCAGATCCGATTTTCAAAAATATATTTCGAACCAAAAGCTATATAATGCCACAGAAATTGTCAGAATTGACAACCATATCCTTAATTTAACCAGAAGTCACATAATGAGATGTATGGACGATGCCGAAAATATTTTAATAAGAGCGCATTACTATGAGAGCGATGCATATTTCGTACGGTGCCTCAAAAATGGCTTCACCCCACCCGAAATATTCGTGTACTTGGACAAAAACAAATTCACCCAAAATGCAGACGGCATACCTATAATGTATCACATTTATAGAAGAGCCAATAAAAAGTCAATTACTGAGCATAAACTTACAGAAACAAACAAAAGATTTGACATTTCAATTTCAGATAGGGACAAAAGAATTAGCAACCTGATAAGGAACAAGTGCTGGTGGACTTCTAACTAGGGCCAATAGTTCTTTTATTCCTTTCCCCTTTTATCTTAATTCTAGAAAACCTTCAGGCAATGTTTTTCCTAACCTTTCATTGCAACCCCACTACAAAATAGAATAAATATTTATTTATAAGTAGATTAATCTTAAAAAGAGAAAACAAAATAACACAACTTGAAATGAGAGCTCGATTGGAGACTAGATTTAAGAATAAAATTAATGTTACTTAATTTAGTTAGTATATATTTAGTATAAAACTTGAATAAACTAAATGAAATGAAAAAAAATTCCGCTATGCAGTTGTCATTTAAAAGTTCGCCTGCTCGAACCATATTTGCTCCATTATCCACGGTGATAGTATAAACTGGCCTAGAGAAAGGTAGGATTGGAGAATTGAATGATAGCACAGATTAAGACGTATGCTGGAGTGGACCTCTTATAGCAGGTAAGTGCGAATTCCATTTGTAAATGAAGTTAATGCAATTATGGCGATCAAACGACTTACGCAGTAACTTTATTGATATCAAGCTGAAATAATTTCGTAAAAACATATTTTTAAAAATATCGAAAGACAATTAAATTTATGTGAAACAGGTTTGTAAAGAAGTATGTAATTTTGATAATTTAAATTAAAAATTTAAGAAAGTATACATACATAATATATGCAAAGACATTTATACATACACACACAAAATGCACAATCTGCTAACATTTGTTTGTACTAGATTTTTTAGAATTTACCACACAATGGTGGAAGGCTTTGATTTACAAGGCTTCGAATATTTTGGGATTTATGGAAATTGTTTTCAAACGCATTACATATCGGTTCATTAAGAATTTTCTTTGAAGCCAGAGTCTTCAAAAATTTTTACGGGCCGCCCACTTTTGTGACCATTTCTAACACGTCCCGTAGTTGGTCTTCACCAATATTTAGTTTTTATGAATGCTTGTTTTATCTGTAAGAATTTATTCATTGTTGGCTGTTGATCAATTTTCTTCTGCGTATTTTTTTTTCAATTTCTTCGTCTATTTTTTATGATGCCGCTAGAACGTGCCGAGCAAGTTGGTCCGTGACGTCCCGTCATTCCAAATCCGCATTCATTACACACTTTGTCGTCCTTGAGATATTTATATGTTCAAAAACTGATTCGGAATGCCGTTGCGGAGGTAAACAATTAAGCTTAAATGGCGTGTCTGTCGGCTAATCACAAAAAGACGAATTCGAACAACGCACAACAATGATTGAACAAGAAAGTAAGGCAAGTCAGAGAGCGTTCTTATCAGCCAATGTAGATCTGGTCAACTGTCTGCTCGCCTTGCTTCAGCTTGCAAGTCCGTAATATGTTGTTTTCACATCTTTTTGTCTCTTTCTTCTTTTATTTCATCGGGACGCCGAAAGACTCGTCGTTGCTGCAGCTGTCTTGGCCAATATAGAAATGTGCCCGCACCGACGAGACACTCAAAGAAAAAAGAAAAAATGTGCCCTGTTGCCGACTACTAAATGTGCATATGTACAATGTACATACTGTGTTAACTTTGGGAATTTATGCACCGCGTTAAAGGTTTTGCATCTTTTTGTGGTGGTATCTACATATGTGATTATAGCGAAACCGCGGGTTTTTGCGCCAAAATCAGCAATCAACATACATAAAAGAAAGGACGCTGATACATGCTGTTCGGGTAAGAATTATGTTTTAATCAACACACCGTTGCCAACATGAGGGAATATGTGATGAAGTGTAAGTGTGTTTGTGTTTGACCATCAGCAGTGAAAAGCATTTACAAACAAAGAACTTTGGAATAAGTGTTAAATTAACGAACGTTTAAACTTGGGTTGAATAAACAAATTAATTTTGATTAGACGCCATTCCCAACGTGGCAATAGTTTTGCGGCGAAGATCCATTGCAATCGATTCCTGCACAAAAAATAAATAGGTCAATATCAATTTGATATGGGCTGGTTAATTTGATATTTTAACAAATATCATTATACACTTGAAAAGTGTATTATAATTTTGCCCAGAAGTTTGCAACGCATAGAAGGAATCATCTCCGACCACATAAAGTATATATATTCTTGATCAGCATGACGAGCTGAGTCGATTAAGCTTTGTCCGTCCGTCTGTGCGTCTGTCCGTCTGTCTGTTTCTACGCGAACTAGTCCCTCAGTTTTGGAGCTATCGAGCTGAAACTTTGCATAGAGTCTTCTTTTTACTGCACGCTGCTAATATGTCGGAACCGACCAGATCGGATGACTACTTCTTGTAGCTGCCATACAAATGTTCGTTCGAAAAATGGGTTTTAGTGAGAAAAACTGTTTTGTTCTCAATATTACTGCTCTCAAACATGGTCATGGGTAATATGTAATGTTTTTAAGCTGATCTGCGAAGTTTGGTCGAAGTCTCTAACCGTTGAGACAAGCTATTTCAAGTGTATCAAAACTTCGGTACAGACGAAGTTAGCTTTGCCTTTCTTCTATAGGGTCGGAAATGATTCCTTCTCCCTGTTACATACTTTTGCACAAACTTATTATACTCTATGTACCTTCGGTACAGAGTATAAAATATATAAAAAATAAATTGGCATGAAATTTATTTAACATTGACCGTGTTCAGCAGAACAACTTGCTCCATGATCAAGTATAAATTTGCAATAATCTTACTACTAAACTTGAGTGTTGCGGCATCATAATAGCCAATTAGAGGTATCATGATACAGGAACATGTATCAAAGAAATAGTATGCTACTTTAAAGTGATACTGCTCCCTCCAACAGCAAAAACTACTAGATGCAAAATGTTTTTCTGATACCTGATCAGGGATCAGTTATTCTGCTGAACAAGCCCATTTACTCAACAATATCAGGCTTATAAATCTCATGGTGGAGAGTAAAAGGCAGATATTATTGGTCCTTATCCCGAAGAAAGACTATTTGGGCGTTTTGCGACATATTTTGCGAATTCTTATGCTCCAGTATCTTTCTTGCTAATTTAATCAGCATCGGACGTTTTGGTATATGGGCATTGGTATTATCGATGCATTTGCTGCTCGAAATTTCAGAATTAATGTCAGAGGACCCGCGTAAGAGGTGGAAGATCTGCATCATGTCCGGAATGGGGCGAGCACCTATCATGATTTTGTTACATGTCAATATGGTCCTTATGCTAGCTTCTGTGCATGGCGTTTTTAAGTCTTTTCCTGCTGACTTAATATATAAAATAAACATATTTAATAATGCATGTCAAGTTTCTCTGCCACTACTTAATTTTATGAGGAACGTGTGGAATAGAAACATTTTGCTTTAAGATGTTAGATGGTGGATGTTGCTCAGTGGAAAAGCCTATAAAATGTTAAAAATGTAATGTGTTTTTTATTTGTTGACTATGTTAGTATTAGAAACACACTTTGTTTTAAAGTGTTCCAAAACGCCTGTGTTATTAGACAATGTTCGTTATTTTGACAAAAATTTTATGGAACACTGTTCAAAACATTTTAAACATTTCTATTAAAAACAAATGTAAAAATCAATGCTTACTGTTTTCTACTTTGTTTAGAACTCGATGTTTTGTAAATTGTGTGTTATTTACGAACCCTAAATTTAACAAAGTCGCTCTCAATCAAAGAGACTTTCAAATGTGACGAATGTTTCAGATTTAAATACTCATCATGATATTTTGACGGAATACTGTGTTTTAAACAAAGGGCTTGTAAGTCAATATATTTTTTGGTCAAAGTGCAGAAGGTATTATGTTATAATGATTTTATCTTCTCGGGAAAATTTAGTATTACCAAGCTAAATTTCTTAAATGTCTTTTCTGAGAACTATCGAAATAAAAATATTGTAGTTCAATTGAACCTGAATTTTTCTCAAATTTGCCGATGCACAGTGGATTTAGGTTCAATTTAATTTTGCTGGGAAGTAATGAATTCGCAAATGACGTCCAGTTTTGAAAATCGGTATGCCCCATTTCGATGCAGTCGTAGGATAGGATAGGACCGTGCGCTACATAACAAGGAGCCCAAATAATATCAACGGAATCAACTGGCATCATAGTATGGCCTCACCCCACAAAAAAACGAGAGCGTAAGTTAAAGTCGGCTCTAACCGACTTCGATATACCCGTTACTCATGAAAAAACAATTTTAACAGTGTTCCCGCGTTCCTTAGTGTGACCATCCAAAAAGTATGCAACATTTTTTTACGGTGGTAGCGGGGAAGGCCTGGTTCACTTTTTTGCTTATAACTTGAGAACCGTTCATCCGATCTTTATCATTTCTTCGGCAAATCGATTCATTTTGCTAATTACTAACTATCTCTTGAAGGTACGAGTCCTCTATCTTTAAAACTGTAGGAGATATAACTTTTTTACAAATTGCGGGGGCGGGAGGGGGCGTGGCCAAAATTTGAAAAAAAATTTAACTGCGTGCAGATAAAAGAAGCCTCTATTTCTTACCATCTCTGAGATCTAGGTGTTCATACAGACAAAAAGCCGCTCAAAAAACTAGGGTACACTATAAGGGAAGTAAATGAAGAAAACGAAAACACAACACAACATAATAAAGTTTCAAAAATTCAAATTTTAGCTTATAATGTACACGGCCTTAAAAGTAAATTATTGCATAGGGAATTCTTTGAGTACGTTAAGGGACATGACATATTTCTTTTAACGATAATAATTACGGGTTTTTATACACATTGGGAACCAGCGACAAGAGCTAATAGATTTGGCAGAGCAGTTGGCGGACAGTTACATGGAGTAAGAAAGGCTTTAAAGGAACGAGGAATCGAACACAAATTTGATGAGCTTGATAATGTCAAAATAATTCGAGTAAGAACTGGCCTGCAAAAGTTCACTATTGTACCACTTTATATAAGAGGAACGTGCTGGAAAAAGGAATTTAGTGTAGTCTCTGACCTTTTAATGCAACATGCCCCAATTAATCCTCTAGTTATTGGCGACCTAAATATTCGTATAGGTGAAGAGCAACAAATAGTACACAATTGCTTGATTAACAGTTTTACAGCAGGCACACACGGTAGAGAATCACAGGACAAAATAGTAAACAGTAACGGAAGAGAGTTTTTGAAATTCTGCGAGGATAACAGCCTACTCATTTTAAATGGAAGAACCAATGGCGACAGAGAAGGAGCATTTACATACATAAGCAATATGGGTCAGTCGGTTAATGATGTCTGCGCAATATCGTATGAAATGCTTGATCAAGTTGTAAAATTTTCGGTGGAAAGTGCAATATGGTCTGATCACATGCCAATCTCTTTGGTTTTAAGCGTAAAAGTAGATGGGTGTAATATCCAAAGTATGAACCTTTTACCTAAACTGAAATGGAAGGACTCGCTTAAAGAAGCATATAATCAGAAATTGGACTACAACTTGGACAGAGCAATGCCGCAACAATCAGACATAAGTCTGAATGATATGTGAACAATTATAAAATGTTCATATCCAGTACAATCTCAGATGGGAAAAAATAGAGTCTTCAAAAACAAGTGGTTTGATGCGCAATGTATGAGGCAAAGGGACTTGGTATTCGATAATCTGAAAAAATATAGGAGAACGCAGAGTATTGGGGATAAAATTAACTATACCAAAAGCAAAGAAAAATATGAAAGGATGTGCAACGATAAGCAACTATCATACTATGAAAAACTAGAACTAAAAATCAACAGTATTCAAAGCAGCAAGGACTGGTGGATTGTGGCAAAGGAAATAAGAAATGCTCAACCTCAGATCGGAACACATATTAACGCACAAGACTTTAAGAGGTACTTCGAAACTTTGCTAAATCCGTCGCAAAATGTTGCACCTATTCAATACGCTGTTAATGAAATAGCAAACTTTGAACTTGATAAACCTGTCACACCGGACGAAATATTATCCATGCTACAGTAAACAAGACCAGAAAAAGCTCCAGGACAAGATAGGATTCCATATGAGTTTTTTAAAAATGCATCTGAGAACTTTATTCATAAATTGGCTTCGGTATACAATACAATCCTCGATGACGTCACCGACATTGATTGCTTCAAAACCTCTGTAATATTCCCATTATTTAAAAAAGGAGATCCAAATGCACCAGAGAACTATCGAGGGATATCCTTCATGAATTGCGCTGCTAAAATATTAATGGGTATTATAAATGCACGTCTTGCTTCCTGGATAGAAGAAAATAAAATTCTAAATGAATTTCAAGCTGGGTTTCGAAAGAATTATTCCACTGTAGACAACGTATACAATTTAGCGTCCATAGTCCATCTAAAAATTGCCGAAAAGAAAAAAGTATATTGCTTCTTTGTGGATTTCAAAGCAGCATTCGACCGAGTTCATAGACAATTACTGCTTTACAAATTACAAACTATGGGCATATCAACCAAAATTGCGAACTTTCTCGAAAAAATATATAACGAGAAAGGCAAAGCTAACTTCGTCTGTACCGAAGTTTTGATACACTTGAAATAGCTTGTCTCAACGGTTAGCGACTTCGACCAAACTTCGCAGATCAGCTTAAAAACATGACATATTACCCATGACCGTGTTTGAGAGCAGTAATATTGAGAACTAACCAGTTTTTCTCACTAAAACCTATTTTTCGAACGAACATTTGTATGGCAGCTACAAGAAGTAGTCATCCGATCCGGTCGGTTCCGACATATTAGCAGTGTGCAGTAAAAAGAAGACTCTGTGCAAAGTTTCAGCTCGATAGCTCCAAAACTGAGGGACTAGTTCGCGTAGAAACAGACAGACGGACAGACGGACAGACGGACGGACGGACAGACGGACGACGGACGAAAAGCTTAATCGACTCAGCTCGTCATGCTGATCAAGAATATATATACTTTATGTGGTCGGAGATGATTCCTTCTATGCGTTGCAAACTTCTGGGCAAAATTATAATACACTTTTCAAGTGTATAAAAATACAGAAAGCATTGTGTGGACTAAGACTGAAATTTCTGAGGAGTTCCAAACTTATAGTGGCGTAAAGCAAGGCTGTCTACTCTCCCCTCTGCTTTTACTTGTAACCTTAATGATCTTCATGATCAATTGGAAGGAGGACTCTATATCGGGAACGTTAACATAAGATTATTACTCTACGCCGATGACATTGTCATTTTATCTGACGATATAATAAATACTGCGATTTATGGGGAATGGAAGTGAACATGTCCAAATCAGAAATAATGGTTTTTAGAAATGGGGGCAAATTGGCTGCTTCAGAACAATGGTTTTACAAATCCAACCTTATAAAAATCACTTCGGAGTATAAATATCTAGGGGTAATCCTAACACCACGAATGTCATTTGGACCACATATTAAAAACAGAAATGCAGATGCAAAGGGAGCGATCACTTCAACGTGGAGTACATTCTATGATAAGCCGAATATAAACTTGAGTAGCAAGTGGAACCTTTTCCAATCCACAGCGAGGGCAATGCAAATGTATGCAGCGCAAGTATGGGGCTATGCATGGTTCAACGAAACTAATATGTTGCAAAGATTTTTCATCAAACGGATTCTACGATTACCAGACTGCACACCAAATTACACACTATGCCTAGAAACTGGTGTTGAAGAGGCATATTTATATGGTCTCAATCTGCACCTCAAATATATTCAGCGAGTCATGTTTGACTATGAGGAAAGTAGATTGCCACATATCCTGACAAAGCAAATAATTAGAAAAAATGTATTTTGGCATGAGGATATAAAGAGGCTGGTACAACACTGTGACTTAGAACTCGTTGAAAACATGACGAAATATAAGTGGTGCAATATGAGCATACGGCTGTTAATGAAACTGAAAGAAAATGATCGTGGTGGCCATATAAATAGTGCAGTATCCAGTGAAAATCGCATATACAAACATCTTGATTACACTAGAGGCGTTACTTACTGTGATGATTAGACATCGGATTTTTGGGTTTTTTTTTGTTTTTGGTCTAAAAAATTAAAAATTTTGGCATTGGGCTAATATAAATATTTAAAAATTTTAAGATGATCATATCCAAAATATGCTTTTTTTAGGTGAAAAGCATATGCTAAAATAGGTTAAAATAGGTTCGAAATATGTTAAAATAGGTTAAAATATGTCAAAATATGCTCTTCTCAAAATACCACTAAAAATTCCGTACTCATGTTTAGAACGCAATTAATACTAAACTCGAGAAGGTACTATACACAGGCAGGCTCTGCAAATGCTTCATAGCGAACTAATCAAAGCACAATTACGGTAAATGGTTTGAATTGTATAGTACTTCCGTTTTCTCGAATGGTGGGAGTCGAATAGTAGTGACCGCAAAAGGCAGTACCGTATTTTGTGAGTGTGTTCAGTTCACATACGAGCAAAAAAGGACGCGAACCTTATCATAAAAATATTATGAAATTTCGGTTTTTGCTTAGCATCTGGCAGACTCCTGCACTTAGTTGCAAGCGGAAATAATGGAGCTAATGACGTTTTGGATTTTTTCTTCTCCACCATTTTTCCTCTTCACCATTGGTCATCCATGGTATCGCGGATCGGGAGGATCACAATCATAGTTATGTAGTTGCTTGTGGTATTTTAAAGCAATTTTTAAGGAATTATTGATTTCACTACCATGGAGAGCCTAAGCTAAAATGTGTGCTTATGCAATAGTAATGAAATGATTTTCAACTTAATTGGTATTTTAATTTGGTGCAATACTGCTACTAGTCCTCTTCTTTTCGCATTTCGCAATTTAATGATTTGTCAATCACGATAAAGTGATTTTAAATACAATTCTTCTTTTTCGTCCTTCCTTTTCCATTATCTAAACTCCATCGTTCCTTTCAGAGTGTAACATACTACCTACTCCAAGGTCCAAACCAAAAATTCCTTTGCATCGAGCGTTCCTAACCGAAACGGAATTTGCTCGCCCGCGTGGTGAACACAAAAAATTGGGGCCTTCTTTTCTTTCGGTCGGTGCGCTACGAAGCATTTACCGTACTTGCTATGTTCGTTACTTTCGTTTTTAACCACGAAAAAAAGGCATATTTTTATGTGCAGACGCCTACTTGGTAGCATATATTTTTTTCTCTAAATATGTAAAAGCATATGACATATTCCAAAATAGGTCGAAATAGGTTAAAACATGTTAGCATATTCTCAAATATGCTTTTAGGTCGAAGATATGCAAATATGTCAAATATGCAAAACGCATGAGGATTTAAATTATTCTACTTTTCATGAAACAAATTTGTATGCAATCAGAAATTTTTTTGGACCGCACAATAAAAATATGTTTTCACCTAAAATCCGATGTCTAGTGATGATAAATATCAGAGGAAAATGATTAGTTGGATTTTTAAGGCTCGTGCTGACCTTCTATGGCTTAATGGAAGTACACATCAAACGGGAGATAAAACATGTTCCTTGTGCAATTTAAAAGAAATTGAAAACATACGTCACTTTCTGGGAAGATGTCCTGTGCTCAAAGAATTTAGATTAATGTATTTTAGAAAACCAACACTAAATGAGGCAGAAATAATATCAGTATTAAATGGAAACGGCTTAGCTAATTGGGTAAATCTGACAGGATATGTAGAGAAGGCCATTCTTTATAGAAAACTTATTATAAGCGAATTTGTTTAATTGTGTTCGAATATTATTAAATGTATTTAATTATAAAAATTTTGTTAGCATTTAATCTAAAATTACACTATTTTACAGCCAAAAAAGACCCATTTCTACTGAAATTTATTTTTTGGTGTAGTTTGGAATGGTGATCTCAAAATCGATTTCACCAATTTTTTTTATGGCTCCGTTTTTAAAATATGAATTTATTCACTTTTTCGGTAGGTGCTCTTACATTTTAAGCCATATCTGACTTCATAATTGTCAGATAGAGTCAAGCAAGATATGAATCGAAAGGCAATTGATCTGCCAGTAATTGCGTAGAACATTGTTTTTAAATCGGCTTAGTAGTTTGGATACAATAAACCAAAACATTTTAAAAAATTCAATTTTTTTCTCAAAAATGCAAGAAATTTCATTTTTAAACGCCTAGAAAAAAAAAAAAAAAAAAAAAAAATTATTTTTATTTTTCCTACTTAAAATAGCACTTTTACGAAGAAAACCAGATAACGATTATCAAAATCTATGTACAAACACAGGAGCTGTGAGCAATTTAGTGCAAAATAATGTGCTATTTTCGTGATTATTCAAAAACAAATTTTTGTTTTTTTTTTCAGAAGTCTTTAATAAACCAAATTTGAAGTTGATAGGGACGTCCAATGCCATTTGGCCCGTCGGAGGAAAGGAAGAGAAGAGTTGTCTTTCCTCAAATTAAAAAGTCGAACATGCCACAAAAATGATACAGCTCTTAATTTATTTGCTAATTCAATCTCTCTATAATTTCCGACCCTATAAAGTATATATATTCTTGATCAGCATCAACAGCCGAGTCGATATAGCCATGTCCGTCCGTCCGTCCGTCTGTCCGTCCGTATGAACAAACAGATCTCAGAGATGGTAAGAGATAGAGGATTGACATGTATGGGACAAATGCTTCTTATACTTGCAGGCAGATCAAGTTTATTTTTAATTTTTGCCTCCCGCCCCCGCAATTTCGAAAAAACGTCATATCTCCCACAGTTTTGTAGATAGATGATTCGTACCTTCTAGAGATAGTTCGTCATTAGTAATATCTATCTATTTGATGAAGAAATGATAAAGATCGGATGAGCGGTTCTCAAGTTATGAGAAAAAAAGTGTAATAAAGACGCCTCCCACGCACACGCAAACAACACCGCATTGCATGCATCAAAGAGAGAGAGAGAGAGAGAGAAAAACTTAGAGATGAACACAGTGGCAGCGATGCATTCAGCATATACACCGGGTACAGAGTATGTTATAGTCGGGCTTGACCGACTTTCTCACTTGTTTTTATACTAAACATATGTTAAACAAGTAAGAAAGTAGGAGCTGAATGCAGTGCTGCTGCTACGCGCATCTCTAAGTTTCTCTCTCTCTCTGTCCCTATCTCTCTCTCTCTCTCTCTCTCTTACTCTCAATCTCTTAATCTCTTTCTCTCTCTCTCTCTCTCCCTCTAAGATGATCGATACATATTGTAGCATAAATTATTGCAGCCAATATGCATTAGAACAGCTATGGCCCTTGGTGGCTTCCCGGGGCCGAAAATATTTCGCTATTCACATGTACACGACCCGAGCGCTTGCCGAAGCTGAGACCAAAGCAGCTCGACAGAGGGGGGGGAAATTAAGCGGCTCAGCTCGACCAAACTTCCGACTCTATAAAACGGTCAAGTGTCCTCTGGGTAGCCACGTACCGGTGTGTGGTGAGCTAATTGTGAGAAGGCGAATCAAGTAGCCGAACTGGCCACAGTGCGTCTTCGGTAAGTAGGTGGAGACACCGCTGAAGCTTGATTAACAGAGGGCCTGGACTCGATGGCACCCCCATCACCAGGATAGGGGAGTTGGGCCAGCGACCCAACTCTCTGACCAACACTAGCTACCGAAACATCAACCCAGCCTCGGATACAACACCCCCTTCCCCCGATGACGACCTTCAAATATCGAACAAGGACAACTCTAGGATTCTGGAATGTCAAAACGCTCCTGGATGATAGGGTCCAACTGGACAGCAATAACAACAATGCCAGATACTTACAGCTCGAAGCCGAATTCTGCAGATACAATCTGGACATCCTCGGAGTAAGCGAAACCCGATGGACAGGCAGCGCCGAATATACTTCCCCCACTGGAAAATCAAAAATGATCTACGCTGGAAAGAACGATGGCGAAAATCGTGATGCCGGCGTAGCAATGATGATGTCCCACTCAGCTCACAAAAGCATGCTACACTGGGAGGCAGTGTCAGAACGGATAATTTATGCCAGATTCCGAAGCAAGGTGAGGAACATCAGCATTCTACAAACTTACGCTCCAACGGAGAATGCTCCCCAAGAGGACAAGGACGACTTTTACAGTCGACTAGATGGGTCTTACAAAAAAATCCCCCGTGGGGATATCACAATTGTAATGGGAGACCTTAATGCAAAAGTCGGATCTTGCAACAACAGCCTCAGCCACATAATGGGAAAACACGGAGTCGGCGATCGTAATGAAAACGGAGTCCGTTTCGCCGATTTCTGCTCAGCAAACCAACTGGTAATCGGCGGAACCCTGTTTCAACACAAGACCGCACACAAAGTGTCCTGGGTTTCACCTTCTGGCGAATACCAGAACCAGATTGATCACCTGGCTATATCACGCCGCTTCCGCGGGTGCCTAATGGACGTACGCAACAAAAGGGGAGCGGACATAGGAAACTCCTACGACCATCATCTAATGGTAGCGGTCATCCGTCTCAGGACGGCTGCGATCGTCAAATCAGAAAATTCGAGACCAAAGGCGAAATACTTCACCGACCGACTGAAGCAAACGGCGGTTAAGGAAAGCTTTAAGGAAGCGTTGAATCTGAGGGCAGGATCAGTCGTGTCGAATGATGACGCTACAGCAGCAGAGAAATGGAGTGAAGTGAAGGAAATTTACCTAAATGTTGGTGACAGCATTATCGGTAAAATCCCCAGAGGTCACCGCCCCTGGATGAGTGAACGGACATGGACCCTAATAAGCCAACGAGCGGAAATCAGGCAGAAATTGCAGAATCCACACTCACCACATCAGGAAACGGCTTTAAAGCAAGAGTATCGAGCTAAAGTCCGTGAGATTAAAAGATGCGTGCGCCAGGACAAAAACAGCCGCATCAACAATCTCGCAGAAATAGCAGAAAATGCAGCAGCAAACGGTGACCTGAAAACGGTTTATAAGGCGACCAACGAAATAGCCGATAAGAAGATGAATACGGAGCGCCCAATTAGGGACACAGATGGTAAATATCTCACGACCGGTACGGACCAAATGAATAGATGGAGATCCCATTTTGCGATGGTTCTGAACTGTGAGATCTCCACGGCCGCATCCCGGCTCTTTACCGAACTGCCACAAATTCCAAGTCACCACAGGATAAGGATGACCGCGCCTACTAAGTCAGAAATAATTACTGCCATCCAATCGCTGCCTGACAACAAAGCAGCTGGTATTGATGGCATACCTGCTGAGTTCTTTAAGTGCCAACCGGCAACGGCGGCGGAGTTACTATACCCGGTTATACAACGTGCATGGGAAACTGAAGAGCTCCCCTCGGAATGGTTAGAGGGCATCCTGGTAAAAATTCCCAAAAAGGGCGACCTTCGTGAGTGCGACAACTGGCGCGGGATTTGTGTGCTACCCACTATCGCAAAGCTCATAGCACGAATTATTTTGGATCGCCTGAGAGACACCATTATGGACACCATAGGCGAAGAGCAAACGGGTTTCAGAAAAGGTTCCTCATGCACGGATCATATAAACACTGTCCGCATCCTGATCGAGCAATGCACGGAATACAGAGCGGACCTTCACATGGCTTTTGTAGACTTCGCGAAGGCCTTCGACAGCGTAAGCAGGGAGTGCATCTGGCAAGGGTTGCGAAGGAGGGGGATACCGGAAAAACTTATATCCCTCATCAGAGCGACATACGACAGCGCCCAGTGCAGAGTGCTTCATGGCGGAAAGCTCTCGCAGCCTTTCCCAGTCCTCAGCGGCGTTCGACAGGGTTGTGCTCTGTCTCCAATCCTGTTTATAATGGTGGTTGCAGATGTGTTCTCCACTATTCGACCAGCACCCAACAACAGAGGCATCAGGTGGACAATGACTACCACATTGCGGCATCTGGACTATGCAGACGATATATGCCTTCTGGCAACTAGGCTAAGCGACCTGGCAAGTGCGTTAGCCGAACTTGGCACCTCATCTAAATCGGCAGGTCTAAAAATCAATACCTCCAAAACTAAATCGCTTAGCCTTCGTTCCGGACAATCCCAATCGCTGGTTCTGGATGATCAGCCCATTGAACAAGTCCAGCAATTCAACTACCTGGGCAGCGTAGTCGCCGTGGATGGAGGTACAGAGCTCGATGTGGAGTCGCGCCTTCAGAAAGCTAAGGGTGCTTTTGGGATGCTGTCGGTCGTTTGGCGATGCTCATCATATCCACACTGGCTCAAAATAAGGCTTTTCAAGTCTAACATAATGCCAGTGCTCCTATACGGTTCCTCCACTTGGAAAATGACAACTTCCATAGTGTCCAAAATTCAAACATTCGTGAACCGATGCCTGCGTCGGATATTTTGTATTTTCTGGCCTGACAGAATACGGAACTCCGAGCTATTAAAACGCGCAAATATGGAGAGTGTCGACACCATAATACGCAGATTGAAATGGAGCTGGATAGGGCATACATTGCGTAAAAGTGAGAGCAATATCGCCAAGAAGGCAATGGAGTGGAATCCACTGGATGGATTAGGCCGGACACCAGGCAGACCCAAAGAAACTTGGAGGAGGACTGTTGGTAGAGAAGCGGAAAGCATCGGGAAGACCTGGAGAGAACTGAAAGCTACGGCCAACAACAGAGTTCGTTGGAAGAGAGGAGTGGTTGATGCCCTATGTCCCACACGGGATCGGAACTAGAAGAAATGAGATCAAAATGGATTTATTCTCAGCACAGGACCTCAAATGCTAAAACAATGATTGGTTCTAGACAAGTTTTCACGCTGAACCCTAATCTGGCTTTAGGAAATTGCATATCTTTAATGGATTATTTAATTTGTCAGTTATAGTACTTAGTTTTATCTACATCTAGTTTTAGCTACACTGGCGCCAGTTAGTTTTTGAGCTAGAACGCACCCAAATATGCATTATTGCTTTAAAAGCGCCAGTGTAGCTCATGAAAAGCACAAACAATTTAAATTTTCATGCAAATCGGCCATTCTTCGCAGATCGATCACGAACTTATATCTTTTAAAATAAAGAAAGTATGAAGTACAATTTACAGATAAAACTAAGTACTATAACTTGAAAAAATCAAATTTTTAAAAATACCTCGTTTCTAGGACATAGAATCCATGGAAATGGGCAAAAAGCTCTTTTGCATTTTTTGTCCATTTTACAGTTAATCCATTAAAGATATGCAATTTCTAAAGCCAGATTCGGGTTCAGCGTGAAAAAACTTGTCTAGAACCAATCATTGTTTTAGCATTTGAGGTCCTGTGCTGAGAATAAATCCATTTTGAAATCTTGTCCAAATACTTATGCCAACCCTCATTTGCACATTTTGATTTAAATTTTCTAACCTAAGCAGCCGATTGTGTACTACTTATGTGTTATTGAAAGCTTACTTTTATACCATTATCCGATATAAATTTCAAAATTTTAGGATTTTTTCTTTAAAAGATATAATGGTTTATTTATGAATTATTTTTGGTCAAAATAATTATGCCCACTAGTGTACACTCTCACTTTTTGGCCTCGCTCTCGCTGGCCATCGCTGCATTAGAACACTGTCCGGCAAAACACACATGCTTATTTTGCCTTTGCATGTGTGCGTTCAGACACGCGAAAGCGCTCTCAGTTAGCACATGTTTGTTATTGCAAAAGAGAGCAGTGTACGCTCTTATAGTGTCTGTGTATCGACGCCGCTGCTACAGAGGATGGACGTCGCTACTTGTATACACAGAAAATTGAACGGTGCCGGACACTGCATTAGAACAACGCCTAGTATGAAACCAAAACAGCTTCACTAAAATAAAAGGTTATCTGTTTCTGAAAAAAAGTTAGGCTTGTTATGTGGAAGTCGACTTTGAGGCTTATGTGCATTTCCACATTTTTTTTAGCGAATTTAGCCCAATAAACAAAAAAAGTTTGATAACAAAAATTAAGTGGAATAAACGACCATTTCAACCCAGCTTTCAAAAGAATGATAAGTTGTCCCGTTATTAAAATATCTCAATTTTTGGACTGTTGCGGAGGTTACACTTTTTCCATTAAACCAAACTGTGTAAAAACGAGAGCGTAAGTTAAAGTCGGCTCTAACCGACTTCGATATACCCGTTACTCAAGAAAAAATAGTTTAACAGTGTTCCCGCGTTATCTTTTAAACTGTAGGAGATATAACTTTTTTCCAAATTGCGGGGGCGGGAGGGGGCGTGGCCAAAATGTGAAACAATCTTGACAATCGGACGGACAGACGGACAAGGCTAAATCGACTCGGCTGTTGATGCTGATCAAGAATATACCTTTTTACTCTACGAGTAACGGGTATAAAAATTTTATTTTTCATCCGATTGACTTGAAACTTAGTTTGTAAGCAAAGTACGAGGAATAATTCGACACGTGTTTGCCCGATTTTGGAAAATCCGCCTACGAGAAAAACGGCCTTAAAATTTTGCATGGAAAAAAAATTATTTTTAATCCGATTGGCTTGAAACTCGGTTTGTAAGGATAAAATTTGAATTCATTTTCGATTTCATTTTCCGATGTTGGAAATGCCGACTTTGCTAGTTTGCCTTCGATATTTATCAATTATTAAAATTAATATAATTTAATATTATCGGTGGTGGTTCAGAACTTCTAGACATAGAGCTTCTGGACCTAATGAGGGAGTATGTGGTCAGGGAAAGCTGCTGATCGGATCAACTTGGCGAACCCAGCGTGATCCTGGCTTACTGCGTCTCAAATCGACTCACACCTCCTCTTGGTGACCACCGGAAACAGAGCAATGCATCCGCAACGCTGCTGGCTAACGTGAGCGGCGACCCGCCCTTCCCTACAGGGTATAATATATAGGGTTAGTGCGTCGGGTTTGGTACCCACCACCGTAAAAAATCTCCACCAATGAAAACTACAATGCCTCGGATACGGACCCCCTCTGACGACGACCCACGCACACGTTTTAAGGACCATATTTGAGGATATGCACTTGGAATGTCTGCACCCTCAACGGAGAGGGTGATGATATCGCCTTGGTGAATGTCCTCAAGAAATACTCATCGGATGTTACCGCACTCCAAGAAATGCGATGGATTGGACATGGGAGCAAGATAATAACACTACCAAAAGAGAAGACAGAACAGAAACCACCACCCCCCTGGGAGATATACTACAGCGGGCATGTTTCCAAGCACGAGTTTGGGTGCGGCTTTGCAGTGAGTGATAGTTGACGAGCGGGTTGCCGCGCTCAGACTTAAGGCAAAACATTTTAATATTAGTCTTATCTGTGCACACGCGCCAACAGAAGACAAGGACACCTCGACAAAAGACGAATTCTATGAGCGCCTGGAACAACTATACGAGCGCTGCCCCGATCACGACATAAAGATCGTGATAGGAGATTTTAACGCGAAAATCGGGAGAGAAGGTGTTTTTAGTTCGACAGTCGGACGATTTAGCCTTCATGAAACAACCTCCGGTAACGGAGAGAGGCTATCGGCCTTCGCTGCAGGCAGGAATATGGTCATAAGTAGTACCATATTTTAACACCTCGATATCCATAAGGCGACCTGGAAGTCTGCTTTTTAACGAACACGAAATCAGATTGATCACGCTGTGATCGACGGAAGGCACTCATCGAGAGTACTAGACGTGCGTGCGATTCGAGGAGCCAACATAGACTCGGATCATTGCCTGGTTGCAGCCAAGGTACGCACGCGGCTCAGTGTGGCACATGCCTCACGCTCTGGCACACGTCAAAAACTAAACGTCGAGAAGCTGCATTCACAAGGGACCTCTGATGACTACACAGCCCAACTGCTCAGGGAAACCTCCCCATTTTCTTCCGATATCTGCGAACAGTAGAATCGTATATTCCCTCATAGGCGGTCTTGGTACGATGAGGAGTGCCGACGCGCTACTGCAGAGAAAGACGCAGCCTACAGGAGAACTCTGCAGTCGGGAGCAACGCAGGCTTTTAAGGAGCGATACCGGGAGAAAAGGAAAGAGGAGAAGCGCCTCTTTAGAAGAAAAAAGGAACGAAAGGCGCATGCGCGAGGAAGTCGAGATGTTATTCGGCATGTGTGAGACTCGAAAATTTGAACAAAGATGAACACGGGAATCTGGTCACAGATCCGCAAGTGGTGCTTAACAAATGGAGAAGTTACTTCTCCAACCTACTGGGAGGCGATGACGAACATGATACCGCCTCTTAAAGAAGTAGCGATGCCACAGAGATAGACTCGCCGACCCAACAGGAAGTCTGTTTAGCCAAAGAAAGGCTACAGAAAATATATTTCACCTGGCACTGATGAGCTGCCCGCTGAATTGTTCAAGGCTAGAGGGGAAAAATTGGTAAGGTGCATGCACCAACTTCTTTGCAGTATATGGGTTGACGAAAGCATGCCCGACGACTGGAATCTAAGTGTGCTATGCCCAATCTTTAAAAAAGGAGACCCTGCAGTTTGCGCCAACTACCGCGGGATCAGTCTCCTTCCCATTGCATATAAGGTTCTGTCGCGTGTTATTTGTGAACGTCTAAAGCCGCTTACTAACACTCTGATTGGACCTTATCAGTGTGGCTTTAGACCTGGTAAATCCACCACAAACCAGATATTCACATTACGCCAAATCCTAGAAAAGACCTATGAGAGAAATATCCAAAATCACCAACTTTTTTTCGATTACAATGCCGCTTTCGA
The DNA here is from genome assembly GCA_018904235.1 of Lordiphosa stackelbergi. Classification (NCBI taxonomy): domain Eukaryota; kingdom Metazoa; phylum Arthropoda; class Insecta; order Diptera; family Drosophilidae; genus Lordiphosa; species Lordiphosa stackelbergi. Next base: position 46,505 of record JAEIFU010000280.1, on the reverse strand, counting down.
CACACCGATGAGGTGAAGGTTTTTTGAAGCACTGTCAACCTTTGGTATACCAGCAAAGTTCGTTCGACTTTGCATGATGACCTTGAGAAGCACTCAAAGCTCAAAGTCAAAATAGGAACGAACCTCTCCGAGCCTTTTGATACCAAAAGAGGTTTTAGGCAGGGTGATACCTTATCGTGTGACTTCTTTAATCTGATGATGGAATACATACTTCACCGGTGCCCAAATGCCAACAGATCGGGCACCATCTTTAATAAAGATGTAATGCTACTCGCATACGCCGATGATATTGACATTATCGGCAAAACCGAACGAGCGGTAAGCATGGCGTTTCAGAGATTGAGACGCAGTCGGAACTGATGGCGTTTTCGAGCGAAAGATTCTTCGCAGGATTTATGGACCTTTGAAAATTGGCGAGGATTTTCGCATTCGAAGGAATGACGAACTGTATGAGCTCTATGGATACTAGTCCTGCAAAGCGCATAAAGAAACAGCGGATTCGCTGGCTGGGACATGTTACCCGTATGGATGAACAAGCTCCAGCAAAAATGGTCTACATGAGGAATGCGAAAGAACTGGGACATGGCAAGGTGGGACCACCTCTAAGGTGGGACGACCAGGTGCGGAAAGATATTTCCAAGCTTGGCGTGAAAAACTGGTGCCAGCTCGTACGGAGCAGAAGCGACTGGCGGACATTGGTTGCAGCGGCCGAGACCGTTGAACGGTTGTGATGCAAGCATCGGGCCAATCAAGAAGAAGAAGAAGAAGAATATTATTTAAACACACTTTTTGTTACTTTGAGGTTATGTTTTTCGGATTCTCGACCACCTAGAGCAATTTAAAGCCCAGATTCGGATTCTGGATGCAAAAATCCATTATAAACACCTATTTCCACCTCAAATTATAAAAAAAAATTCTTTGAGTATTTTCATGCCGTTGCGGACGTTACACATTCTGGCATTAATTTTTTTCAAAAATGTTTAATCCGATGTTTTTTTTTCATCAGATTAAAGGGCATGAAAAACTCTCTTTATAAAGCCAGTTTGGAAAACCAAATTATTAAAATTCATTCTGTTAAATTAAATCGAGAGCGTAAGTTAAAGTCGGCTCTTACCGACTTCGATATACCCGTTACTCATGAAAAAACATGTTTAACAGTATTCCTGCGTTCCTTAGTGTGACCATCCAAAAAGTATGCAACATTTTTTTAGGGTGGGAGGGGTGGTAGCGGGGGGCTGTGGTTCACTTTTTTGCTCATAACTTGAGAACCGTTCATCCGATTTCGTTCTTTATCATTTCTTCGGCAAATCGATTCATTTTGCTAATTACTAACTATCTCTAGAAGGTACGTAGGTATAACGTTTTTTCCAAATTGCGGGGGCGGGAGGGGGCGTGGCCAAAATTTGAAACAAACTTGATCTGCCTGCAAGTATGAAAAGCATTTGTTCCATACATGTCAAAGCTCTTTTTCTTACCATCTCTTAGATCTGTTTGTTCATACGGACGGACGGACATGGCCGTTGATGCTGATCAAGAATATATATACTTTATGGGTCCGGAAATGATTCCTTCTTACTGTTACATACTTTTGCACAAACTTAATATACTCTATGTACCTTCGGTACAGAGTGTAGAAATTCAAAGTTCTATGTTTAACCCGCTCTTGAGAAAAAATTCCCAAAAAACAGTTAAAAACGAGAGCAAAATTTAAAGTCGGCTCTTACCGACTTCGATATACCCGTTACTCATGAGAAGAAATGTTTAATAGCGTTCTAGTGTTCCTGAGTGGGAACATCCAACGTAGTTACGTAGTTATCCGTTATAAAATTGCTGAATTTTTACGCTTGTTCCTTTGGTCCAAAAACGGTGGTTAAAGTTTTTGAAATTTAAAATGACCACTTTCTAGTTTTGACAATACCACGGAATTTTTACAGTTCATGTGTCCTTTAACCATCTAATTAAAGAAAAAACTCCGATTTGTAAGAGTGGTGCAAAAAGGTCAAATTAATAAAAAACAAAAATATAAATATTTTAGCATTTAATTTTGTTTTAGTCTTCATCACACCAACGAACCACCAAATACTGGTCACACTGCATTTTAACCTCTCGATAGCTCCAGATTTGGGGGACTAGTTCGCGTAGAAACAGACAGACGGACAGGCAGCGACGGACGAGGCAGCGCGCTGCCTGCGTGTGCATTATGCCTCTGCGGCGGCCGACTGCACAAAATCACACGTACGCTATAAGCATTGAAAGCAACACAAATGTTGTGCACGAAAGTTGTGCTTGTATGCGTGTGAAAAGTGTGACGATATGTGTGCATGCCCATCTCTGATGTATGCCGATGACCTAAAACTCGGCTTGTCTTATAAAGAACCGATGTGTCCTCTCCTTCAATTGGACTTAAACTTTCTGCATACATGGTGTTCGGTTAATTGCCTCCCACTAAACACTGAAAAGTGTAAACGTATGACTTTTCATCGCACACAGACGTATTTTTTCGACTATACGATTGATGACAAACCTCTCGAACGCATTTACGTGGTTGACGATATGGGCATATGTTTTGTCCCTAAACTAAGCTTTAATAATCACATTTCTGTCATCTCTAACAAAGCTATGGGTGTTCTTGGGTTTATCAAAAGATGGGCCAAGGAATTTAACGATCCGTATCTAACTAAACATTTATACGTTTTTTTTTTTTTTTTTGCCCCCCCTACCAAGCAAATTGACTTGGTTCAAAATCAAACAGTTTTTAATTTTTGCCCTCCTCTGTTATGCCAAATAAATCTTGCGGTTCCTTTGCGCCTAACCAGAAATTTCAAGCAAGATATACATGTATGTATTTGTTCTTTTATTTTATTTGATATTAAAAAATTTACAGTTTGATTGGGGGTTCATTAAGAACTACTAACAATGACTTAATAGTCGTCTGTCGGCAAAAGTTTGTAGATAATTAGTGCGTTTTATTTCTTACAATTTTTGATATGGGATGAGTGTTTATTTAATTAAAATTATTTAAAAGAAATGATCTGTATCTTAACGAATTTTTTAGAAAGTTAATTAATTGAGCCCAGTTTGGCCCATTTAATATATTTATAATCTCATTCTCCCTTAGTACAGTCTTCCCTAGATGCTGCACCCTAAATTCTCTGAGAACTGGGCAGCGTCCAATAAAATGGCTAAATGTCTCCTTTTCGTTTAAATTGCACATTGTGCAAAGTCCCGATTGGGTCGGCGAAAATCCATCTCCATTCAGTTTCAAGAGACCACATCGGGCTTTAAAAATCCATGTAATGTCTGCAACCTTCATGTCATCTGCAATATAAGTGGTTCCATTGTTATAATCCAGAAATTTATAGATGCGACGCGTAGTTGCGGCTGCCTGCTCGTGATACTCTCGGATTGCCTCAGCTTTTAATCGGTTTACCAGTTCATTACACCCGAAGTTCCATGACTCTTTAGTTCCATTTTCCAATTGCCATTCAAAATCGCGGGCTTCTATTAGAAAGTTTAACCGCTTTGCCCAGAAAACGTTCTTTTGGATGATGTACGTGGAAAGCTTTCGTGGTAATCTATTCTCTTGGTAATCAAATAAGGTTTTCCCTATATAGTTTAAGTGGGTCATGAGTGTGAAAAAGTGGTTGTCTTCCATGCCAAGTTCGATCGCCAATGCGTAATTAGGGGTATTGTCCGGCAGCCTTAGAATCCTTTTAACAAAGTATCGCTGAAGTTTGTTTACCTCTTCAAAATGATGTGATCCCCAAATTTGTGCTGCATAAGATTGTGTGGAACGGCACACCGCAAGGAATAACTTCCATTTGGAGCTTATGGGTACTCTTTGATTGCAAAAATAATTTTTCCATGTACTGTTAATACAGTTTTTCGCTGACCTGTTTCGCTGCTCAACATGTTTTGTGAAGGATAAGGTTGGTGTAAATACCACTCCCAGATAGGTGAACTCTGAAACAATCGGTATTGGTTCCGAATTGTAAGTCCATTTCTCGTTTTGAGACAGCCGGCCACCTTTTCTGAATACCATCATTTTTGACTTACTGGTATTCACCTCCATATTCCACTTTTTGCAGTACTGCTCGAGCCTGTTGATCATTCGTTGCATCATATCGACATCGTCTGCTAACACAACGATATCGTCTGCATACAAAAGTACTCGGAGGTTAATATCACCGATCCATAGTCCTCCTTCAATTTCATCATGTAGATCGTTTAGGAATAATATGAACAACAATGGGGAAAGAAGACATCCTTGTTTTACGCCTGTGTGTGTGCTGAAAGATTGTGACAGCTCACTCCTAGTCCACACTGAGGAAGATGTATTGCAATATATATTTTGTAGGAGATTTTGCACTTTTGTTGAAATACCCAGTTGATGTAATTTATAGAAAAGTAGTTGCCGTGGTACTCTGTCAAACGCTGCCGTAAAGTCTACGAAATAAGCATATACTTTTTTCTTCTCAGCCAGTTTAAGATGTACTGTATTAGACTACAGCAAAGCGTTTGATACTGTAAACCATAGAGTATTAAGTACTACTAAAAATAAAATTTTTTTTTTTTCTCCCCCCCCAACGGTCTTTTTTATTCCCTCCCCCATTATTATACCACGGGATTAATACCCAAACATGCACTTCCGGTTTCTTACCGCTTTCACGAGGTGTTCCCCAAGGTTCTGTCCTCGGACCGTTGCTATTTACCTTATATATTAATGACCTACCTCAATGTTTGCCCGAATGTAATGTCCACCTATATGCTGATGATGAACAACTTTATGTTAGTCGCCCTTACAAGAAAATAATGAGTGTATTAGAATTACTAACGACGAAATTTTAAAAATTAGCAACTGGGCGAAATTTAATGGCCTGGGACTAAACCCAATAAAGTCAACCTGTCTGCTTATCTACAAAAAGCCATTGAACGTTAGAGAGCTACCAAGGGTCGTTGTCAACAACACTGCAATTACATATGCTGAACCAACCAAAAACCTTGGTATCCTTTTCAACACAGCTCTTACGTGGTCCAACCATGCACAAGCAACTGGACAAATATACGGAATTATACGACAGCTGTCTATCACGCAAAAACTCATCCCTCTGGAATAGAAATTTTTGGTTCCTCTGATGCTGGCAGCATGAAGAAACTACAAGTGGCATTCAATTCAATTGCAAGATATGCATTTAACCGTGATCGAAGCGATCATATAACTACAATAGATATGCTCATAAAATTTTTGACTTAAACCTAGAAGACTGGATTAGACTGAGAACACTATTACTGCTGCATAAGATTTTGACAACTAGAGAGCCTAAGTATTTATATGATAATGTGCAACTTGTGTCATCGAGAAGAACCAACAACATAGTTTGTAAGCGGGTTAAACTCGCTAGTTGTGAAAAACAATTTTTGATTCAGGCAGTTCGCTATTGAAATGACCTACCACATTACATTAGGAGTATAAGGAGCGCAACGCATTTCAAACATAAATTATCCGACTATCTAAAGGCACATTCTAACTCTAGTTCAACTTAATATACTCTAACTCTAGTTCAACCTAATCTAATTTAATTTTCTCTATCCAAATTAAAAATCAAAATATCAAACATTATAATCATTTTTAGTCTTAATTACTGCTATTATTATACCCTTGCAAAGGGTATTATAATTTTGCCCAGAAGTTTGCAACGCATAGAAATATTCATTTCCGACCCTATAAACTATATATATTCTTGATCAGGACGACGAGCTGAGTCGATTGAGATTTGTCCGTCCGTCTGTCTGTCCGTCTGTCTGTCCGTCTGTCTGTTCTACGCGAACTAGTCTCTCAGTTTTAAAGTTATCGAGCTGAAATTTTGCACAGAGTCTTCTTTTTACTGCACACTGCTAATATGTCGGAACCGACCGGATCAGATGACTATATCTTATAGCTGCCATAGGAACTATCGGTTGAAAAGTGGGTCTTTGTGAGAAAAACTTTTTTGTTTTTAATGTTAACGGCTCCCACTTCAGCAATTATTAATACTATACGCTTTCACATAGATTAGGAAGTTTTTGTCAAAATCGGATGACTATATCTTATAGCTGCCATGGGAACTATCAGTCGGAAAGTGGGTTTTAATGAAAAAAATTGTTTTGTTTTTAATGTTAACGTGTCTCACATCAGCGATTATTAATATTAAACGCTTTTATACAGATTTGGAAGTTTTGGTCAAAATCGGATGACTATATCTTATAGCTGTCATAGGAACTAGCGGTCGAAAAGTGGGTTTTATTTAGAAAAATTGTTGGTGTTTTATGCTGGCGTTCTTGAACTCTGATGTATTAAAACATTTGCAAGGGTATAAAAACTTCGGCTTCGGCAAAGACGAAGTTAGCTTGGCCTTCTCGTTTTTACTATTAATATTACTATTATTATTACTATTTTTTTGTAAACACCTATTGTGACCGATGACATCATTTATAAGCACTATGCCTTGTGTCATTTGGATATTAAATAAGATAAATATAAACGAGAAAGGCAAAGCTAACTTCGTCTGTACCGAAGTTTTCATACACTTGAAATAGCTTGTCTCAACGGTTAGCGACTTCGACCAAACTTCGCAAATCAGCTTAAAAACATTACATATTACCCATGACCGTGTTTGAGAGCAGTAATATTGAGAACAAAACAGTTTTTCTTACTAAAACCCATTTTCCGAACGAACATTTGTGTGGCAGCTACAAGAAGTAGTCATCCGATTCGGTCGGTTCCGACATATTAGCAGCGTGCAGTAAAAAGAAGACTCTGTGCAAAGTTTCAGCTCGATAGCTCCAAAACTGAGGGACTAGTCGCGTAGAAACAGACAGACGGACAGACGGACGGACGGACAGACGGACGGACAAAGCTTAATCGACTCAGCTCGTCATGCTGATCAAGAATATATATACTTTATGTGGTCGGAGATGATTCCTTCTATGCGTTGCAAACTTCTGGGCAAAATTATAATACATTTTTCAAGTGTATAAAAATATAATAGATGTAAGAAATAATTTACTGTCTTTTTTGAATTGTACCCAGTAATGTTGACAGAACTTTGTCAAACTCAAAATAAATAAATAAATAAAAAAAAATGAAACTAATGTAAGCTAATCTTACACTTACTAATGACCCAATTGGAAATATTCGGTTTCACGGCCGTGCTAAAACAATTTTTCTCATTTTATAGACTATAGATTACATGTACTTTCGCTATCTAAAATCTTTCTGATGCACATTGGCACATTTGATAGACATCAAGTGTATAATTATTGGGAAAAGTTGTACAACAATCCGACCACGCCCACCCTTACCGCCCACATCTTCTGGTGTAGGCGGCTGAATTTTACCGGTTTTTTTTAAATTTATGGAAAGAAATTGGGAAAAGGTTTTGTAATTCTGTTTTATGTATTTAGTTGTATATTCATTACGAAAAATACAAAATTAAAAATGTGTCAATGCGAGGGCTGTTTAAATAAATCTCGGCCTCCAAAGTAGGGTCTTCTAAATAAAAGTGGTTGGTTGGTTCGCAGCTTTCGAGCAAAAATACTGCCGCCTCATCCGGAGTTAGAGGTACCGGTATAGAACAAAATTTTTCGGCTCATGAGCACTACGCAAAGTAGTTTTAACACAAGTGCCTTTTCTTTTTATCCTACTTTTCCGCTGAAAGTGCTGCCGCATGCAAAAAAAGATTTGTGCTGTTTTCTTTCTTGTCTGCCAGATCAGATGCCAATTTCCTCTTCAGTCGCAATCCACCACCGTTGTATCCCACACGTGAAATTCCCACTTGATTAATTGCTGATGTGCTATTTACTAAAAATACCATGTTCGATGACAACCATTTTGAATTTTATGCCTTGAATGTTGAAACATTTCGAGCGCTTTTTTACAACCTTTTTTCAAATAAATCTGAAATTTTTGTGTCAATTTCATTTCTTTTCTCTGTTCTCACGGCATGCTCCTTAAGCTGCTCAAAAATCCATCTTGAAATTGCACAGGAATTTAGTTTTTTTTTATTTCATACATCAAACAGCGTTGCATAGCTGAACTCAAACTTAACTGCAAATATCAAGGGAATGTGCGCAAAGCCGCAAAAAGCATTAATAACACGATGAGAAATACACTTTAAGGTCAAACTCTACATATTTACTTTTTGTCAGAAATTGTCAGAAAGTTAGTTTTTACTCCACAATTCACGTGCAAGTTTGTTCGATTTTTTCTTTATATAGGACATAACAAAACGGTAAAAAGAATCAACATTTAACAAAATCAACACACAATTTGTTTAAGTATTCACATTCTACATACCTTTACCATTAATTTCCGTATTTCACATTCAATTTCTACGCACAGGTGATAAATTGGCGCAAGTTTAAAGTTGAGTGACCGTTTCTCGTTCTTTAACATAACAAGCTGCTGACCGAACACTAAACTTTGCATAGCCCTGCTGCATATGCTCTTTAAGAATGTTTGATTAAAAATACGATTTGTTTCCATAAAAATTTTGAATTTATGCCGCCCAAACTGAAATCTGGCCCAATATGTGATGGTAGAAAGGGCTATACCAGAATGCATAAGAAACCATGAGAAACTATGCCAATGCAATAAACTGTAAGTTTTTGCTTCGCATTATAGCAAAAACCACATAAATATGACGATGGAAAAAATGTCACGTTCGAAATGTCACGTATCGACAGAGAAAAATATTTTATTACAAAAAATGTACTCAAGATTTTAAAATCAAATAATATACATTTCAAAGAACTATTCATTCATAAGATATTAAGATTATTTGGGCTTAGTTATTGTGTTGGGTTTCGCTAAACTTTGTCTTTTCATAGCTGCTCGCGAAAACCACTTCTGTTTTTGTCACGTTCGAATAGCTTCCAATTTTGTCATTATAATGGAAACCGAATTCTAGTTGATATACACTAATTAAAGTGCTTGCTAAGAGCTATATTTTACAGTAAAAAACAAATTAAAAATTCGATTTAATTTGACTTCTTTTCATTTTCAATTTGTACGACAGTCACGGTTCGACAGAATGGAAATGCCCATATATATTTGCTTTTTATGTATTTAAATGATTATTTGAATCTGGCGCAAATCAAAACAGAGTTTCTTTTTAGGGGCAATAATGTTAAAGCAAACATAAATATGATGGCATACTAAAACAAAATACTAGATTGTCGATGTGTACTCAGAAATACGCGCATAATTTCGACAAACGGTATCCAAATTCATTGGGACAACAACCGTTCAACGGAGAATTAAATGGGCTTTTATAATAATTTTTTAAGAAAAAATTGCATAGAATAAATCAGTTAAACCAGCGATGGCCAAAGTACAAAAGCGGCTTTTGAGCCATATTTTCAGGTTTTGGGGGTGTTAGGAAAAAACCAAGTATGAGGAAATGCTATACTCGACTAGCCCAACAATATGTAGTGGGTCTCGTGAAAAGTATGTGCATATTTGTATATGTGCATAGGATGTCTTGCAAATTAAACAAACAAACAATCATGATGTTTTGCCAGAAAGCCGAAAGATCTTTGCTCAATATCAACTGCAGGACAACTGAAAAATGACTCTCTTGCACAACGAAGAAAATGACCCTATAAAATTAAATAGCGACATATTCCCATCTCACTTGGAAAGATATCAATTGAAAATTTTACACAATATTGAACACTATACAGTGAATATTTCTGCATCAGATGAGTCATGCCTGTCTTGAATTAAGTGAGCGATATCCTCCTGCTTTATGAGTGTACGGGATAAGAAACCAGTTAGAACGTATCTGTTTGACAATTGAATTTACAAAATATTTATTTCGATGGAGCACATATTTAATGTATTTTCATACATACTTATATTGGCCATCTTATGGACCATCACGCATCAGACCTGCATATCAGCAATTTTGAACTTTCTGGCTGTGACTTCTAATTGCTTGCCCAGTATTCTTATTTCTGGTCATTCTTTGCTCATATGCATAACATATTTATATCTGCCCACTGCGTTTGACTTTATTCTGAATAACGATTTATAGTGGATTTCCGAACTAAAAAATATCGTCAACGTCACGAAGCGTTTCCACGCCGTTTTGTGCATACAAAATCAATTCGGATGTGTATATGCCTATATGAGTGGGTGCTTGTGTGAGTGTGCGATACGAATATTCCGTCCGTTTGCCTCCATCATCGTATTTGACTTAGTCCAGTTGGCTCAGTTTTGTCATTTGGTTCAAGCAAAATAATATTTCCGTGTTGTTTCATCGTCGGTCAGGAGCCAAATTTAGGGAATTATGGGTAACTCAACAATGGTGAGTACATAAAAACAAGTTAAGCAGACTTTACTCCCCCAACCGAGCACATAGCTGCAAGAAATGTTGTGAAGTTCTTTAATGTTTGAATTCGATTGCTCTATATTGTGAAGAGATTGTGGATCGGCACGGGCGCTCTAATCCTTCGTGAAGGCTTGCATCAGTTTGCGAAACAAGTATCGGGTATTGAACATGCAGCCGATAGTGCAAAATTCCTTGAAAACCGTTTGTATTTTAAAACAAATTTCGGCAAATAGCTGAACTTAGATTCACTCGTCTTTGTTGATTGATGTTTTGCACTTTTTCGAGCAAATTGAGTCGACGGACCAAGGTCAATTTGGAATAATTTCTGTTCTTCGCAAAAACAATGGCTCTCAAATTAAGTACTCTTTAACAACTGGGGGTTGAGAGTCATTGATCTTTCTCGTTCTCACTTATCTACCATTGAAGAGAACAAATATTTATTTCCTCTGCGGCGAATATTATCAGGTGATCTCGCGATGAATTGTTCCGCATTCAAATCCTGCGAATAGTTTTTCGGGACCTCAGCCATGAAATGTTTTCTTATCAAGTTGATAGCGAACTTCCGAATCATTAAATTTAAAGCATGATTTTACAAACAGTAGACTTAGAAGCTAAGCTAACATTCACAGTCAGTGGCGTAGCTGTCCATGTGATGCAGCCCCAATCTTAGGGGGGCTTTGGACTCTGACCAGCAAACCTTCAATAAAACAAACCCAAAATTCTTTCTCCTTCGGAATGTAAATAAAATAGGAATAGGAGATTTTCGTATAAACGATTGCACTTCGATCTAAACTGAGACTACTTTATTTGCGAAGTGCCAAGAAGCAGACCGCCTACTAGAATTTGTAGAAGAAAAACCGTACTCATCAAATCTACTTAGCTTTGAGCAGGCGGTTTTAAATCGTCCAACTTTTTTCATCTAATCTAGTAGCCGGGCATATTTAAGCCACTTAACATATAAATTCAAATAGCTTCAATATGAAATGCTGACGTTTATACGAAAACCTCTAGAGATTTCTGTGACACACCAGAATACGACTTTAATTATGGTAAGTCATTAAAGAAAAAAATAAGGGAGAGTTCTCAACAATATTCAACATATGATCCTGTGTTTCAAAAGAACAGCTGACACTAATCAAAGGTAAATATTGCTTATAATTATTTTGGATGTGGTGAGGGGAAAGTTATAGGTACACACAGTGGCGTTTAACCTTTTTAGATGAATTTTTAAAAATATGCAGGTTTTATACTCGCAGACTATATTAACTTTTTTGCAAAAGTATGTAACAGGAAGAAGGAATCATTTCCGACCCTATAAAGTTGTAATGATTGCATATGCAGGGAATGCAAACTCTGTTTCACCATGGTTGTACTTCATTTCTATATTCACGCCATTGCGGTTAGGCATGTAGGTTAGGAAAACAATCCCAATCATTAAGAGGCGGAACCACCAGTAACCATGGCTTACAATCTGATCGCCTGTAGCCGGGCGGGACCCGTTGATTGGGCTAGCAGTCAATCGGCTGGGGACGTTCGTGGACATCAAGATAATCAGATGTCACACACACAATTTTAAAATTATAGAGTCCCTAAAATGTACTTTCATTATTAATACCCAGGATAATACTATTTTAGCTAAGCAATGTCTAAGAATGACTGGAACTAAAGTTGGATGATGTCTCGGATACTCATAGTAGTTTTTTTTAGCCCTCTCGGATGACTGTGAGAGGCCAGCGTCTTTACCCTCCCTACCTTGATTCATGGTAGCTAAATTTAATCATGAATCCCTTAGACGAACGCTCAATACACTTTTAACTCATATCGCTGCCCCACGAAAACATTCTTACATAATCATAACTATTATTGTTTATTTATAAAACTTTTCCAAACTTTCAAGGTTATTCTTCATGGTTTCCAATCAACGCTAATTACCACAAAAAGGAGAGAAAGTTTACTTAATAGTTAAACAGGTTGATTTCAATTATATACAAAGTCCTTTTTGGTTTACTAATCTATGAAAATACTTTAACTAAATTTCAACTTCATGTTTCATTTCAAGGGAAATATACAAAAATTCTATGTAGTTCGTCCTTAAGTTTGTTGTGCGAGCAAATGCGAATAGGTTCCATCAAAAATTATAAGCAACTTCAAAAATGAACTGTTTCACAATAACACAGGTGCATAACTATTTGTCAAACTCGGAGAAGAGGACACCAAAGAAGAAGCACAATGAAAGAACACTAGGCTCTCAATTTCAAGTTCACGATTGTTCTCATTTTATCCGATAACCACTTTGTTTCTTTTAAATCAGGTTCACAACAACACACACATCTTTGTGAAAACTTACCCGCTCATGTGATGAAAGGCCTTTCGTCGATGATGAGAGGGAATGGAGGTGTATTAAATTATAGTTACGAAGTTGATGTCGGTGTGAGCATGCTAGGAAGTTTACTATGATCGCTTAAACATTTCTTTGATGGGTTCTTTAAGGCTTAGCTCACAATTCGCACAAAGCACTAACTCAACTCCCAGGGGTAAACTATAATTATAGCAGGTCAATCACGTCGACAGATTCCAATTGAAGTTTACTTGGCAGAAAACATTTCCCACTTTCCGTCACCAACTCAGGAACTATCACTCCTAGACGCCTTTCCAGAAATTTTAGGCCGGGTCACGGAAGCAGGTCACACTCAGGGCGTTTGCTATGTATAGCAAGATAGACGGATGTCTTGGCCAAGCGGCTCCACTGTAGTGAGAAACACCCATGGAGAGAAATGCTTTGGCCACCACCAAGGGGACTGTCACTGTTCGATGTAATCTCCAATCTCCTTACAGCGCGTTTGACGAACTAGCTCAACTCCTAGGTGTGGACAATGTACCTTCTGATACGGTCAATTGTACCAATATATTAGGCAGAGCAGAATGGCACCGAGCTATTCGGGGAAGAAGAACCAATTAGAATACTCTACCACACAACATTTTGGGACTCCTCTGGTCAATAGTTACCTTAGGCAAGTCCAACTCGATGCACTGTGCAAGTTTAAGGGACACGACGTCGGTCTTCGCACACCATCGGCAATGGGCACTGTTCAATAAATCATCATGGGAGTCAACCAGTTGGCGACAAATAGACTTTTATTGAATTCTTACCAACAAAATTTTGTAAGCCAAATTACGGAGACCAGGCCAGCTGAAGCTTCAGCTGAATACACTCACGAATATATTTCAATTTTCTCTTTAAGTCAAAGGATGGCACATTTCTCGCCGGATAAAAATTCGCTGGACGAAGCCACAATTAGGATGCGTCTAATCAGTTCAGTGGCGATCGAGAAAGAGAGATCGAAGCAAAACGGAAGCTCAAGATGGCCGCTTAGCGGACTGTGCAGGGTTACTAATCAAATCTATCGAAGGGCTTAGCACTGACTTTGATGCAAAAACCAGTTCCTTTGCACTAGTTCGTATCAGTCAGATCGCTACATTTCACCAAATTCCGAGAATTCAATTTTCACCACCAATCGACCATTACAAAGTATATGTATTCTTGATCAGCACCAATAGCCGATTCGTTATAGCCGTATTCGTCTGCCCGTCCGTCTGCCCGACTGTCTGGTCGTCCGTCTGTCCGTCCGTCCGTCCGTTGGAACAAACAGATCTTAGAGATGGTAAGAAATAAAGGTATGACATGTATGGGACAAATGCTTCTCAGACAATTCTTCAGCGACTTAACCACAAAGCTTAAAAGCAATTGCATTTCCAAGTTCATAAAGCAAACTAACAGCGAAATACAAATTGATGTACATAAATGCTGAAAATAACGTGTACTACGTTTTGTTTTGAAATTATGTTACACTTGAAGGTAAAATGCTAAAATTTGCATTACAAGCTCTTTTTTTAAGCGCTTTTTTATTTTAATTTTACCTTCAAAGCAGGGATTAAAAACGATATGAATTTCGGATTTGGTCAAGGCCTTTAAATTGGCCTAATGCTTTTTTTAACTGTACAGGAATCGCACAAGCAACCCATGCTCGTTTCCCCTTATTGTATAATTATAAACGTTATCCAAAGCGGTCTGTGTTTAAGGAAACCGCTTGTAAAATCTGGATTTCAATAATTATTCGAAATATTGGTCGTTTTTGGGGCCATAATATGGCAATTCGCCCTTCTCATTCCGCCAGAGACTTTATATGTTTTGTGTGTGGAAATGAGTTTGTGAAAGAAAATCGCACTGGGCTTTTGTTAATTCTTGTTGGTCCTTGTTGGTTTTCCACCTCAGAAACACTGAAATAATTTTAAAAATCCAGTTTTTTGTACTATCACTCAGTCTGCCCCGCATTTTAAACGTTGTTTAGACGTTAAAAGGCCTTTATGCTCAACCCAATATTGCAGAATTTGAATGAAAACGCAGTTAATTAAAATATTTTGCAATTCGCGAAATTGCTGTTATAATGAAATCATTTCAAATCAAATAAACGTAATCATAGACCGTTTGACCTGGAAGAGCAGTTGAATTATAGAGGTAACTTCAAAATGGTTATAGTCGGGGGTGCCACAGATACCTCTTCCAACCGAATTCCAATTCATAAGTGCCACGGAAATTTCTTTTGGATAGTTTTAAATTTACCGTGATTTGCTGGGAGATTTAGCAAAACTCTTTTCTCTGTAGCTCCCTCTCTCGATGGTGGAGCCACCTACTTGACAGGCAGCGGATAAAGGGCTGCAAGCTTTACCTCATGTTTGGCGCCAACAAATTTTAAATTTTGAATGTTGATTTAAAAATGCAGCATAAAACATATAACACAATCCAAATATTTCAGTTAAACATCAAATTAACCCATAACTAAAAAAAAGATGGAACTTCAATTGGAATATCTGGTGTTCTAATTGCGTACGAAATTTGCGAAGAAAAAATCAAAAGTGTAAACATTTTCAAATCAAAGGGACACACAGTTAATTTTAAATGACTTTTGTCTTGATTATACGTTGAAATTGGTAATATCAACAAGAAAAATGATTAAATCAACAATTTTTAGTCAAAGCGAAAAATTTTGCGTTTACAATTTTTTTTTGTGTGTACAGTATAACTTACAGCCCTTAATCCGCTGGCTGTCAAGTAGATGGCGCTACCATAGACAGAGGGAACCACTGACAAAAGAGCTTTGCTAAATCTCCTAACCAATAGAAATGTCTGTGCCACCTAAGAATGGGAATTTAGTTGGAATTTGGTTGGAAGAGGTTCCTGTGGTATGTTCGTTAAACCTCTATCTCGTACCATTGCTGAGATGTGTTTGTTCATACAGATGCTGACAACTGACTGACAAACTGTTGATGGCTTTAATAACTCCATCGTGTTTTTGAAAAAGCGATTCAATTTTATTTTTTTTTTGTAGCTTCCCCGAATTAGAAATGACAGTGTCAGAGCTGACTAAAAGCATATTCAAAATGTCTTGATTAGTACTAATCCTTCTGATATTACCCAACCTATACAAAAATATAAATCTGTACCCCCGACTGACATATTATCAACCCACAGCCTAATCGGCTTATCCTACAGGTCTGATTATTTGACATACATTTTTTTGTGATAAAGCTGGGTAAAAATAAAAAAAAAAATACTCTACATTTTGTTTATAAAACAACATAAATTTATTGGTGAACAAAACGATTGTTGGATCCGACGATGTTGTGTAGGAAATTTAGTTGATTTGGGTGAGTGGGAGAGAAAGAGAGAAAGAGAGGGGTATGTGGGGGGTGTTAAGAAAAAAAAAAAAAAAAAAAAAAAAAAACCAAAAAACCGCCTAACCTAATACAATGAAACTTATGGCACATAGAAAACAAATCGAAAATTTTAAGCTTAGTGCTCAGAAAAACTAAATCGTCCGCTAGCTAAATTGACAACTTATTCCGATGGGTTACCCAGCGGACGATGCAGTGTGACTGTTCAACGCCAAAACACCACCCTTCATCAAAATACCACCAAATGTGAAACGGTCATACTGCGCTGATTTGCTTGCATTTGAATTTAGTTAATTGTTTTTGCAAATATTTAGGGATTTTTGTAGGGTATATGGAATGCAGAAGTCATGGGCAATGCAAAAATCTTACCATTGGTTTCAAATTATGCCAATCGACGATTTTTGACGAGCTTTTGCTGCTGACATTCCGACGGGTGGGTGTCGGAAAAATTACAAACAATTTTTTCTGCTACCACCCCATCGGAATTGAATCAGCTGTTTGTGCTGGTCAAGTTAGCGGCACTACGAGATTTCCGATGGGTATGAACGGAAATTTTAGTTTGTCTGAGGTCGACCGAGCGGAGGAGGCCTGTCGGAATTTTACGAAAGCTTTCCTTTTTTATATGGAGTTGACACCCATAATATATTTAATATTAAGCTTTAAAATATGTTGACCGTATTTTACAAAAATAGTTAAAGTTTCACAAAGCTAAAAGCCAAAAATCTATCATTGCTTAAATTTTTCTTTTTTTTTTTTGGTGGTTGCAAAACAAAAAAAAAATAATAAAAAAAAATTATTGCAAAAAAAAAAAAATAAAAAAACTGCTTATTTTCAATTTCCCCTCTTTGCTAAAAAAAAAAAAAAAAAGCAAACCAAAAATCAAGGGGGGGGGGGAAAGGGGGCCTTTATTAAAAACAGAGATTAAAACCGAAACGAATAAAGGTTTGGGTTACGGTTAGTGTTTTGGCCGATCGCTATTTTCTGGTTATATTCGGTTGTGAGATATGGGTTACGGTTAGGGTTACGGTTATTAGCCTAATTCTGTTTCGGGTTTCGGTTACGGTTACGGTTATTAGTATAAAATATTACTTTGACAAATCTGACCCAATAGAATCTCATTTATTTAGTAAATGTACTTAGTTAAAATTTCTTATACAGAATTTTCACCATTGTTTTCGCCGGTTTTAAAGTTTAACATTATAAGATTTAACTAAAACATAAGAAACTACTTCATTCGCAAAAGTATCGAGTTACGTTTAATTAGTTAGATAAATATACATTGGTCAACGCATGTACTCTTTTTCGCTAAGTAGCTTTATGTAACAAATGTTTATTCTCAGAAATGACATCTTAATCGATATTGTAATTACATCTAAATACCATAATAGCATTTAGAGTTTGACTGTCCAAGCAAGTCCGGCGAGGCTTCATTATAAATTTTACTCCTGAAAACAAACACTCAACACTTACTTGTGTGTGCGGTTCTGCTAACACAACTTTTGATAACTCAAAAAGATCTGCAAATATTGTTGATTTTTCCCCACCATTCCAATAAGTCTACCTTGCGTAGCAATCTTGTTTGTTTTAGAAACATATTAAATGAAGAAATGAGATACCTGTAATCAATGATCAAATCCGCGTATAGTGCACTGCAAATTTCCGTCAAACTTGAATTGGAGCTTATTTCCCAGATAATTCAATCGAATTAATGTTGTCCATTATTCGAGTGTGCAAGTGCGAGTGTGTGTGTAATCTTTCTAACAATCAAACATGTTCAATTTCGTTTAACTAAGCAATTAAAACTGTGCAATTAACAAGGTGAAGCCGTCAGCCTCTGCGGAGGGCCAATATATGTATGCCTAGGTTCACCTTATTAATTCCACCATGAGCACGCATACGACAAAGTGAGTCTGAGTTAGACAGAGTGCTACGCAAAAGCTCAAACTGGCAATGTCCTTCGCACTCGTGATAGGAAATTGAAAAACGACCGTCTTGAAATTAAACACAAAGTTAAAGTTTCTTTGCTAAAAAAATCAGCAACACACTTTCATTACACAAAAACATTTTATTTTACAAACATTTCCGCCTCCGGTCCATCGAGCTGGCTGTGGCTATGTATATTACCTCAGGTTTAATGTGCTAATTCCAATCTTCGTTATAGCAGTATGTCTCCAAAATAAAGAACACTGCTTAACCTCCAGCCCCACAAAAAATACATCCGAAAGTTATCGCCTTTTGCCTGGTCACACTACATTGTCGGAGCGGCTCTGGAAATTATCAAACAATTTCCGCTCCGACAAAATTTCCAGCGTCGGAGTACCTAGCTTCTATGCTATGTAACTTTTTAACACCAATGTATATTTATAAGATACTTTCCAGGCACTTCGTAGTTATGCAAAATAAATAAGCAGCCAACTTTAGTGAACAAACTCATTTGTATGTAAAATGTTCATTGTACTAGTTGAGGAAAAACCGAAATTAACCCATATAATTGTTTAGGTTAAGGTACTGATAACCGGTTTTGTAAATAAAGGTTATACGGTTACGGTTATAAGAAAAAATTTTTTTTCGGTTAGGGTTATGGTTTCGGTTTCAAATTTTAAAGTGTTTTTAGCGGTTACGGGTTACGGTTTCGGTTACGGTTTTAATCTCTGAAAATTTAATCAAAAAAAACAAACTTAGTGTTTAAAGAGCTATACAATTTTTATACCCGTTACTCGTAGAGTAAAAAGGGTATACTAAAGTCGTGCAAATGTATGTAACAGGCAAAAGGAATCATTTCCGACATTATAAAGTATATATATTCTTGATCAGCATCAACAGCCGAGTCGATATAGACTTGTCCGTTGTTTTTCGGAATAACAAAGTTATTGAGGCAACCAGCAGCGCAGTAATGCCCAGTAGTTTGATTATTTCCATTTTGTTATTAAATGGAAAAACCTTTACCAACGTTTTTTTTGTGTGTAAGCAAAAGTTCGCAAAATTTCCGTACAACAGAGCTAGTCCGAACAGCCCTTGCATTCATAAATTTTTTTTGTATTTTTTATAAATTTCAAAAAATCCCAATTTCTTTCCACGAATTTTTAAAAAACATGTAAAATTTGGCCCTCTAGACCAGAAAAGGGCCATAAACAGATAAGTAGGCAGGTGACTGAAAGTTGAAACAGCTGATGGAACAGTTCACCAAAGCCTTTAAAAAGTTGACATTCACCCAAAAAAATTTCCTTCGATCTTGGAAATTTGGTGAAAGCATAATCATTCGCATCGACATCTCAATGGTCTGACCACACAAAGACAAATAAATATACTTTTTATTGACTTTTAGAACTAAAATTTTTTTTAATGACGATAATATCGAAAATATCCAATGTTAGAAGAAAAGAAAAAACATTGTATTAAGATTTTAAATAAACTAAACTAAACGTAACAACTACAAATAGAAACGAAACTTTGAAAGACCTTGGTGCAGCCAATGTTAATCCTCAAATTTTAAGCTAATCAGATTTTGTTGTAGAAATTAATCTTTTATTAATAAAAAACGAGAAAGGCAAAGCTAACTTCGTCTGTACCGAAGTTTTGATACACTTGAAATAGCTTGTCTCAGCGGTTAGCGACTTCGACCAAACTTCGCAAATCAGCTTAAAAACATTACATATTACCCATGACCGTGTTTGAGAGCAGTAATATTGAGAACAAAACAGTTTTTCTTACTAAAACCCATTTTCCGAACGAACATTGGTATGGCAGCTACAAGAAGTAGTCATCCGATCCGGTCGGTTCCGACATATTAGCAGCGTGCAGTAAAAAGAAGACTCTGTGCAAAGTTTCAGCTCGATAGCTCCAAAACTGAGGGACTAGTTCGCGTAGAAACAGACAGACGGACAGACGGACGGACAAAGCTTAATCGACTCAGCTCGTCATGCTGATCAAGAATATATATACTTTATGTGGTCGGAGATGATTCCTTATATGCGTTGCAAACTTCTGGGCAAAATTATAATACACTTTTCAAGTGTATAATAACAACAAAATGACAAGTGCACGCAGTGCATAAGTATGTAAGCGTTTTATTTCCAAAAACACAACAACATGGCACAGCACTCTGCACTAAATTTGAACACAGCAACATCAAAACAACAACGAGATCAATTCACTCTAAAAACCCACCCCCCCAAATGTGCATTAAGCAACAACCAAAATAATAAACAAGTGCAAGCACCTTATTAAATATAAATACATTTTTTTGTGAAGCGACAACAACAACACAACTACGAGATCGCTTAAAAAAATCCACCACCAATATGCACCAAGCATGCGCAGGTACAACCTTTCATGGCAAATGTCTACCGCATACTAACATTATGTGGCCCGAGCCGAGGCCGCAGCCAGCGAGTGTGGTATATTAGTTGTATCATGACAATGCAGCTTTAAGAAGCTTCCCTTCCACGGGTACGGGGAACTTGGAAAGCGTTGTCAGTCCACTCTCTCTCTTGCTCTAGTTGGGAAAGCAGGGCTCTCGCACGATTTTTATGCCCACATTCCAGACTCAGCCGGTCCTCTAATCCAATTGGGATCTTGTGAAGGGCAAGGAAAAGTAGGCGAGCAGAATGTGGTCGGTTGGCCAAATTTAGGCTAAACAGTGGCTTCCAAACTGTAAAGTGCAATTGAAGTCACTAATGGGCCTGGTATAAGGCAAAGGGTCGGAACTGCACTTACCAGCCAGATTTTTAGCAGTCAGCTAAATTTATTCAAAGCGAATCTTGATCACGCTAGTGGGCCTAGGGTTTTTGGTTTCTTTTACCACTTCTATGTAGCTGCTGCGATATTACATCAATTTTAAAATTTTCTTTTCACCCACGTGTATTTCTTTTATCTTTCGGGCAGCAAGATGCTTGCCAAATAAAATGTGAAAATCGACAAGAGGCCATGTGCAGTCGTCGGAGGGTTTATAGGCTCAAGGCAGAGCTTACAAATCGGGTAAATCAGTTAAGAACTAAGGGAGAGATGTAGATCGCTTCTCTTAAAGCGCAGCTTTGGGAACAAGAGAGAAATTTCCTTAGCCAGCGATCTTAGATGCTGAGAAGGGCTTTATCGCATGCAACATTTGTCTGCAACTAGAATTGCGATAAATTTATCATAAGAAATACAATAATAAAAATTCCTAACAAGCAAGCGCGAACGTTACAACAGCGACAGTCGACGACTATAAGTGTGCACACGTATTTTCAAGCATTACTCACACAAGCAAGTGCATTCTATTTTTAGATTTTTACCCTCTCAACTTTGTGTGAGCGGAGAGAGCGCGATTTTCGGCGCCATCAAAAAAAACAGCTGCATATTGCAAAACCATTGTATGAGCGTTCGGCATCTTAGAGATTATATTGGTCTTTGATATAGCCCTGTCCTTCTGTCTGTCCGTATGAACACAGTTCTCAGAGATAGTAAAAGCTAGAGGTTCGACATGTTTAGGACATAAACTTCTTATACTTGCACTCAAATCAAGTTTATTTTAAATTTTTTCTACGTCCTCTTTCAACCACGTTTGAAGGGGAATACGTTCAATGTCACCGTTTTGTAGATAAATGGTTCGTATCTTCTAGACAAAGTTAGTAATCAGCATTACTTTTCGGTATGCTGGAGGAATGGAAAAGATCAGAGTATCGACTGTCAGGTAATGAGCAAAGGAAAGTTTGCCGCTACAGCACAGCAGCCTCGCTGCGCTTTACTGCTACTGCAGCAGTGAAAAACAAAAAAAAAAACAGTCCAAATCGCCCTAAAATTTAGAAATTCGCCCTAAAAAAGGGGTCAAGGAGACTCGCCTTATTTTTAAGAAAATGCTTTTCTAAAAAATAGAAAATTGTGTTCTAGATTTCAGGGCAATTTTTCTAAAAACTTGGACAATTTTTGCTGTTAGGTCGATTTAAAATTTCCAAGCGGTTATGGCAGCATTGGCATGAGGTGGAAGCAGCTGACAGTAAAGAAGTTTAGGGGGGGTTGGGTACAAGGTGAATTTACTATAAGGTGACGTACTCACCACAGGTGCTCTCTGTCGAGGGGCCTTTTGAATTTTATTTTTTAATTTTGACAGTATGAACACAGATGAGACAAATCTAGATAACAGGTTTGCTCGGTGACTTTTCGCTGCCAGCTGCGCTGCTGAGGCGCTCAGGTTCGATTCTCGCCCTGTCTTGCTCTATCGCGGTTGTATTTTGTTTGCGCCAATTGATGGCTGATGGGTTGGAGTGAGACAGAGTTCAGAAGGTTCGACTCCCTGACGAAGACGGTTCGAGTTCGTGACGAAGACTGAAACTGAACTGGGTTCGACCAAGCAAAGCTGTAGTGTAGATATTAGATGGTCGTTGGAGAGAGGTTGTGTAGCGCACGATTTTTTTCATTGTTTTCTTTTTTTCCTCAATTACCAGCTCTGCAAGTGTTGCTGCTAACTCAGCCATAGCACAGCAGGCTGGAGAAGAAGATGCCGAAATAGATAGCGAACTGACGGATGACTCTATAGAGTACATCTCAGGCTATCTAATTAGAAGATTGTCTTTGGACTGCGCCGACAAGGAAAATGCCACATTCACTTATGTTGATATGGTATCAGCAGGAGGGCTGAAGAAGTCATCCACGGAATTTGTGGCCAAAATATAAAGGCTTGAATCAGTATTTAGCAAGTTCAATGGCAACAATATATGCTCAAAACCATTTTTGCTGGCCCAAATGATAAGAAGTGCTGATAACATTGAACTAGATCCAAAAACGAAAGTATTTTTTTTTAAATGCGAATAAGATTTCGTCTGAAAAATTTAAATAAAAAACCAAAACTGCAAAAACAAAAGTAAAGGCTGATTAGACAAAAAAATTGTTAAAAATATTAATATAGTACTTTGATTCATGTATTGTAAAACTTTATTTTATTATACGTTAAAATATTATAATTTGTTTTGAATTATTTCATTTTATTTTTTAGCCAAAATCTTTCAGCTGTCTGTTAGCTCAAACAATAACAAACGAAGTGTGCCTAGCATTTGCCTCTCAGAGCAACTGTCATATGTTTTAGAGAGCCGAGAGAGCGAGTTGAAAATAATTAAGACCCCTCACCACATCGGAATACGTCACCTTATAGTAAATTTACCTTGGGGAACCGACCACAACCAACCCGTATGTGGTTGTGTTTTTAAATCCACCCCGCCCCAAACCCTTCGGTTTTTGGCTTTGTTCCATCCCTCCCCCCCCATCACCACCACCACCACCACCTCCTCACACCAACCCACTTTTTTCTAAGCTATATATATATAATTAATTTAGAAATAAGCGCATTAACAATTTTTTCTACTTACTTTACTGGGACTTGAACTCGGGACCTCTCTCAAATACTGAACACTCGGACGACGCCTTAGCCCACTCGACTATTAGCCTTGAGCAAAACGTAGCGACATAACCATAGTTAATAATGTACACAGTTGGTCAAGTTGACATGACATTCGCTTAGCAAACGTGGAGGCCTGGAATCAAGTCCCAGTAGCAGAATACTTTTTCTTCTCATTTTTATATATTTTTTTTATTGTTTGTTTTTTAATGTTTTTTTTTTTGCAAAACCTTGAGTATAAATCATTCAGAATTTGTGTGGCGTATTTGGAGCTTAAATACTCACATTTGGCACTCAATAAGAAGCAAAAGTCGTGGTCGAGTGGATAAGACATTAGAAAATGTCATGGACTGGGATCCAATCCCCGTAGGAACATTCTTTTTTCTCATTAAATGGTTCTTTTTTTAATGTTTTTTTTTTTATTTAAGGTGTTTTTATTTTATAAAATCCTTTAATTGATTTCTACATGGTGTAACGCATGTCAAGACAAAACAAAATCTTGTTCAATACTACATCAGTGAAATATATCTACTATCTTCAGGCATTGCGAATGGACATTAGTGTGTGTAAGCAAATGCCATCGCGTAGACGGCTTCGTCAAACTACAAAAACAATGAGGAAGAAGCGTTTGTTTTTTTTTTGTCTCCTCTCTTGTTCTCACTTCTCTCTTTTTATATTTTTCTAAATTTCAGGGCGAATTTCTAGATTAATCTTTCTAAATTTTAGGTGAATTTCTAAACCAATTTTTCTAAATTTAAGAAACCCGTTTTTCTTAAAATAAGGGCGTTTTACTCACTTAAATGGCTTTCGCCCTATTGTAAGAAATCGTGCTATGCATTTGTTTTCTTAATTCAAGGGCAAATCTGCCCTAAAGGGCATAGCAGAATAAGCATACAAAAACTGCCCCCACTCCGATCAGCACTAAATTTAAATATGTTGTTACCATCAATGAGAAACTTACTCTCCTAAATTTTTAGTCCTCTAATCGTTATTGGAGTAGAGTTATAAGGGCGAAAAGATAAATCAAAATCTCGTTTATCTTAAGAACCCCTTAACCGATTTTAATGGGTTAAATATATGTTATAAGTGTCCACCATAGAATTCAGAAAATTATTTTTTGCACATTTTTATTACCAATCCTTAGCAAAAAAATATTATTAAAATTTTCAAATAGTTTTTTCATTTTTTTGGTTTTTTTTCAATAAGAAGTCCTTAACAATGTAAAATTTTTGCAGTGACATCGGGAGTCATCTTCATAGTGAATACCAATAAAATATGTGAAAAGTTTTTCAAATATATTTTATAATATTCAGCACACTGTAACTACTCGAACAGAATTGACAGAAAATTCCCCCTTTTTCCCCCTTTTAAGTTGATTTACAGTGCGCCTAATATGTATAAAATATTAATGAAACGTACTATTTTAACGATGAATTAATTTTCGGTGACATGACATTACCCCCAAGGACTTATCGCCCAAATTTGATTTGGGCGCTATGTCCGAAATAAAATCGGACATAATGCCCAATAATTTTTTGGCCATTACGCCCAAATTTTTAAAATCTAAATTTAAGTCAGTAGAATTAGTACTAGTAGTGGCATATCTAGCCGTATACGGCTCTGTATACAGAGACTTTTCGAATGATATTTATTTTATATCATGTTTTTTTATTTTTCTTAATTTTTATTTTTTGAGATTTTAAGCATAGAAAGATTTTTAGTTGGAAAAGTCTCATTATATATTATTATTACTATTTTTAAAGAGCAGCATTAAACTGTTAATAAAATGTGCTTGAAATTGTTTTAATAGAATACGGTAGGTTGTTCCAAAGCTACATGGCATTATAATACAAATGTTTAGAGCTTTCCTGTTTGCATCTTCAGGACACCCAGTTTTTGACGATGCAAAATTTAGCAAATCAAATAAATAAGTTCCTTTATAAATATTATTTTCGCAAAGTTTAAATATTTTACCGTGAATCCAGTTGTCTATTTAAACTTAACCTTTGGATTAAGTAGGTGGTTTTTGTGTATTGTAACTTGGTCAGTTAGACTGAGATTATATATGTACCTATATATGTTATTAAATGCTACTTTTTATTTTATTCTAACTAGTCATATCACTGTTCGTAAATATATCTATCCCGTATGACAGTGTTGGAAATAAGGAAAGCTTTCAGATACCTAAATTTAGAAGGCAGAAGTGTTTAGTGTGGTCGAGTGCCCCGACAGCAAAAATACCCTGAACCAAGTAATGTGGTTCCTATGGCTTTTGAATTACTTTTTATTTTAAAATTTATTTGAATAAATGGGGAGGCGCACTTGCTTATCTTCGGTGTTTTTGCTCGGATCTTATTATGGTATACAGAACTAGATAGATATTGGGCCAAACTAAATATATATTAAGTCACTATGTTCAAACTTAAAAATTTTGGCCTTACAGTTTTTCGCGGTTAGAAGGAGAAGGAGGAGGAGTTTGCCAAATCTGAAGCAAACTTTATTTGGGTACGGTATCAACAACAATAATATACGTTTAATTTTTCACTCTTACAAACAATAATTTGAAATTTCACAGTCTCTGTTATCACAAGAACTTAAATCATACAGGCGTGTTCCTGTTCCGTACAGGGAATCCTTGATCTAGTAACCACAGACTTCCTTTACACCTTTCATTTAAATATGTAAAAGTAAGCTGGCCAGAACTGATAATTTTTTTCTAATCATGTAAAAGATCTAGTTTTTATAAGTCCCTGCTGAAAGCGATCATCTTTAAAGATATTTATTGTTTTTGATTTCTAATGAATGATGTTTTTTTTTATAAAAAACATTCAAAAGCATATAAAATGTACAATTGTACCTGATTTACTGACAAATTTCCATTATAAAAAGAAGATTGTAAACCTGTCCTGATCCTCTTTAAAATCCGGTCAGTTGGAGTTTTTTGGGTCCATCGAATTGAATACGAATAGAACGCTTCAAATTTATAACCTCCCAAATCAAGCACCAACTGTTTTAATAAAAGATTTTTCTTAATTAAAGTCTAGATTTTCGTAAAAACGATTTAATTTGGAACTGGATTGTATGTGAAGTGAGAAAAATTTGGTCAGCTACTAGATCTAGAGAATTAAAACTGCACGCATTTAATCTACTAGATCTACCTTAATTTAAGCACAGCTTAAAACCGCACAACTTTGGTTAGCTAATATAGTTGTAGGCATATTTGTGGTACTCCACGTACAATATAAAGGCATGCAGTTTTAATTCGAAATGCAAGCGAGCTCGAGGTAAAAATAGTTCATAGTACATATATTGACATCCTGTATACATTTTCCCACGCCAATTTTCTTGAATTTTAAAATTTTTTTATTCGCCCTGAACATTATGAATAGTTTTCCTTAACGTATCTATGCTTTTTTTTGAGAATGTCATTTCCTGTGAAATCACCAACCACACACAATTACATAAATGTGTCAGTGGATCTAGGCTATTACATATTTCATTTGAAAGAAAGAAAAGTTAAATCGTTTTATTGGTTCAAGATTTTACGGCAAATTATTTGGGGAACTTCTAAAAAAAATAGCAAAAACATAAGTATATCCGCCAATATCTGGAGAACGACAGATATTCAGAATTTTTGAACTCAGCGTTCCAAAATACTTCGGAATCAGGTATCAAAATGTAATGAGAAGACTCTTTATTTAATTTTGTTGTGTATTTTTATGTAAGCTTTCCCTCTCAATACTTATTTTGTCGCCCGGCGATAAGTCCGAAGAAAACGGACATATCCCCCGACTTGGGATAAGTCCGATAATGAAAACGGACTCTATTGCCCAAATCAAATTTGGGAATAAGGCCTTTGGGGGGGTGTCTTGTCACCTTTTAATTTTCACCATGAGGTACACTTGGATGGTGTTTGCAAAATTATATGTTTTTAGGGACTTCTTGATGAAAAAACCAGCAAAAAACAGTCGGTGTCGCAAAAGGCTAAGACCGTAAAAGAAATTATTTGAAAATTTCAATAATTTTTTGGGCCAAAGAATTAGCAATAAAAATTTGCAAAAAATTATTTTTCGAATTGTGCTGTGGACACTTACAACATATATTTAACCCATTCCAAATCGGTTAAGCGGTTCTTAAGATAAACGAGTTTTTTCGATTTATCTTTCAGCCCTCATAACTCTACCCAATAGCGATTAGAAGACTAAAAATTTAGGAGAGTGAGTTTGTCATTGATGCTAAAAATATATTTAATTTTGGTGCTGATCGGAGGGGGGGCAGTTTTGGAATGCTTATTCTGCTATGCACTTTAAGAAATTAATTTCTAGAAAATTTTATTTTCGGGCTATGCTTTCTAAATTTAAGAAAAAAATGTCTATAAACAAGTAATTTTTCTACAATTAAGAAAAAAAATTATTTTATGGCGAATTTCTAAAATCTAGAAAATATATTTTTTTGAGTGTACTTCCCGCTCGAATATACAGCATGAGCACTTTTATGTTGCTCGTCCTTTAATTATGTTAAACGAGAAGCAATTCAGGTCACTTAATGGCAACTCAATCGATGGTAGCTCTTAACAATTTAACATCGCCGCTAAGGTGGGGCAAGGACACTGCAGACCAAGGTATACTCAAAAAGGTAGACTCGCTCGCTCGCTCGCTCGCTCTCTTTGCTTCCTTCTTAAATGTCAGTCTGTTGGCAGCAGTTGAGAGCGACGCATCTCCGCGCACGAAATTTTCTTGATTTACTTCTTAATTTTGTGACAGACCTAACGTGTTTTTTCATTTTTAGCAATGGCGCCTCCATATTGCTCTTTGTTTAAAATTTTATTTTATTTGACGCAAGCGAGCATATTGTTTACTCTCTCGCTCTTCTCTCTTTTGTCAAAATTTTGACACTGAAATAAGAAGTAGCAAGAGAGCGAGTGCGACTACCTTGATAAGTATACCTTGCTGCAGACAATTGGTGGAAATTTAAACGAAAATGGTCAATCCAATAAATTGCAATACCATTTGAGTAGTCATCAATCAATCAAGCACCCATCAATCTCTGTCAGAGTTTGACAATATGCTGAAAAAACGCCCGTAAACTTTTTTAGTGAAAGCTTTATAAACGTTGTAGAAATGAGAAAAGTGACTCAATCGGGGATCTGTTTCTTTTCCTTTCAAACGTTAACAACTAAACAATTTCTGTACAAAGCGAGAAATACTATCTTTACTATTAAAAGAAAATGGAGAATTCCAACTACACCAATCCAGAGTACATTACCCCGGTAAAAGCCGAAGAAGTCGTCAAAGCAGCACCAACAGATGCCACAATGGCAAAGGATACTCCAGCTCACACAGATGGTAAGATATGCCCAAAAGTCGAAATATTTATTAATTAAATGTTTGTTTTGCCAAAAAGATACATTCTATCCAGTTGACACAGAAGAAAGCGTTAGATTGGCAGACGAGGAAATCAAGAATCCAGGATATGAAGACGCATCTGAAGCTAGGGTTGACGCCGTCGCTGAAATTGATAAAGAAAATGACCTCGCAAATATTTGCCAAGCTGGAACATCTGGAGTAGAGCATAGTGCCGAAGACGCCAATATGTGCATAGCAGATACAGCAGATGTGCAAGCACCCAGGGATGGTCCCTGTACCACAAATAACAGCACCAACACGCTCTCGGCACGGCGAGCAATCCGTCAACGGCTCTCAAGAACCAGACTCGCTCCGTATGTCTGCCACACTTGCCATGAATATGTGCGCTGTGCAGTCATCACGATTTGCGGGCATCTGTATTGCTGGCCCTGCTTGTGGCCGAATCTTCATGGTCAGAACAGAGGAGAACTCTGCAGTCGGGAGCAACGCGGGCTGTTAAGGAGCGATATCGGGAGAAAAAGAAAGAGCGGAAGCGCCTCTTTAGAAGGAAAAAGAGCGAGCAGGAAAGGCGCATGCGCGAGGAAGTCGAGATGTTATTCGGCATGAGTGAGACTCGAAAATTATACCAAAAAATTAAGCAATTAACAGAAGGTTTTAAGCCCAGAGTCGCACAATGCAAAGACGAACACGGGAATCTGGTCACCGATCCGCAAGTGGCGCTTAACAAATGGAGAAGCTACTTCTCCAACCTACTGGGAGGCGATGACGAACATGATGCCGCCTCTAGAGAAGTAGCGATGCCACCAATCGACAACATAGAGATAGACCCGCCGACCCAACAGGAAGTCTGCTTAGCCATACAAAGGCTAAAGAACAATAAATCACCTGGCGCCGATGAGCTGCCCGCTGAATTGTTCAAGGCTGGAGGGGGAAGAATTGGTAAGGTGCATGCACCAACTTCTTTGCCGTATATGGGTTGACGAAAGCATGCCCGACGATTGGAATTTAAGTGTTCTGTGCCCAATCTTTAAAAAAGGAGACCCTGCAGTTTGCGCCAACTACCGCGGGATCAGTCTCCTTCCCATTGCATATAAGGTTCTGTCGCGCATTAATTGTGAACGTCTTAAGCCGCTTATTAACACACTGATTGGACCTTATCAGTGTGGCTTTAGACCCGGTAAATCCACCACAGACCAGATATTCACATTACGACAAATCCTGGAGAAGACCTATGAGAGAGGCATCAACACACACCATCTACAATATTTGTTGATTATAAATCAGCCTTCGACACGCCGATAAGGTCAAGGTTTTTTGAAGCCTTGTCTACCCTTGGTATACCAGCAAAGTACGTCCGTCTTTGCATGATGACGTTGAGAAGTACACAAAGCTCCGTCAAAATAGGAAAGAACCTTTCCGAACCATTTGATACCAAGAGAGGTTTTAGGCAGGGCGATACCTTATCGTGCGACTTCTTCAATCTACTAATGGAATATATACTGCGCCGGTGCCCACATGCCAACAGAACGGGCGCCTTTATTTATAAAGATTTAATGCTACTCGCATATGCCGATGATATCGACATCATCGGCAAAAACGAACGGGCGGTAAGCAGGGCGTTTTCAGAGATTAAGAGGCAGTCAGAACTGATGGGTTTAGCGGTAAATGAGGACAACACGAAATACCTTGTATCCGCGGACAAAAAGTCTTGCGTCTTGGACAATTTGTTACAATGGGAGAATACAACTTTAAAGTTGTTGAGGATTTGTTTTACCTCGGAACGACGATAACCAGCGACAACAACATCAGTCTGGAAATCCGACGAAGGATCACTCTTGCAAACCGATGCTTCTACGGGCTAAGTAGAGAGCTCAAGAGCAGAGACCTCAAGAGAAGAACAAAATTAGCCCTATACAAGTTGCTAATCATCCCAGTCCTGCAATACGGCGCAGAAGCATGGACAATGACAGCAGCGGATGAAGCGGCGTTTGGCGTGTTTGAACGAAAGATTCTTCGGAGGATTTATGGACCTTTAAAAAGTTGGCGATGTTTTCCGCATTCGAAATAATGACGAACTGTATGAGCTCTATGGGGACACCTGTCTGGTCAAGCGCTAAAGCAACAGCGGCTGCGCTGGTTAGACATGTCACGGGGATGGACGAAAAGACGCTAAAATAAAAAAAGCTTATTATTCGAAGGCGGCTGACTACGGAGGAAGAGGCAGGCGGGGAGACCCCCGACTAAGATGGGATGACCAGGTCCGGCAGACCTTGCCGAGCTTTGGTTTGACCAATTGGTCCCAGCTCGCACGGAGCAGAAGCGACTGGCGGACATTGTTGGCAGCGGCCGAGACCGTCGAACGGTTGTGATGCATGCATCGGGCCAATCAAGAAGAAGAAGAAGCTTGTGGCCGAATCTTCATGGTCAGAAGAGGCCCCGTTGCCCGAGTTGCCAACGTCGACTGATTCTTCACGAAGATATCATACCAGTGATAAGCGAGGGACCACTGGCCAATCCAAATGATGATAACATGGTAGCGCAGCCTGAGAGTCTGCCCCGACCGATGGGCTTATGCTTAAATGACGGACAACATCCCAACTGGTTTCTGGACAACGAATTTGAGGGTCTTGAGGGCGAAACCAATGTGTCCGAGGAGATACAACAATTGCTGCTGGTTCATCCTAATCTGTTGCAATGCAAAAACATCTAAATTGGTTGCAAATTGCAGGAAGCGCTATTATACTCATTCTATGGGCTGCGATTTGCCTGCACTGTATTACTGCTTAGTACATCAAAAATGACACATCAAAATTTCATAGACACCGTTTGACACATTTCCAAGTTTTCCACCAACTTAAGAACTATTTTTTGCCTCTTTGCTTAAAGATCGTCCCCACCGCTGTAAATTTCTGTTCATTTCGGACTATCGAAATATTCCACAAACCACAAGAAATCACTCTAACATAATTTTCAATTATTAAAGCAAAAGTTTAACCAAGATCATCTCCATCTTTCTACTTGGTGTAAACAAGGAAACATTTTATGTAGTCGCTGGCGAAGTCAACGTTTTGCATGCCGCCATAACTGGAGCAGAAGTAACGCTGATTTCATTATGGAGGATGGCGAGAAGCCTTGTAGCTAAAGCAATACATTCCAAGAGCCTTTAGCCCCCAATTCAAACTAAGCTCGAACAGCTTTAAAGCCAAGAACTTTGGCTTGAAAATTAAGATTTTTACCATATTTGGCTTTGAACTCTGCTAGATTGATCTGCTAATCGTTAAAGGTTTCTGCTTCTAACGTTTCCATGTACATTTAATAACATGCTCTGAATTATTTAGTTTGATAAAATTTTTAAGAAGGATGAGGGAAATTACACGTTTCTAATATTTAGTTAGGCTGCCTTCACACTGTTCGACACATGACCCATGATATCTAGTAGGCCTGCATTTCCCCTTGAAATTCTCAAAGCATCGTATTTAAGGGCTGTTCTGAGAAGCGCCGAAAATTTATCACGCTAAATTTCACTTTTTTTATTTGGAATTCATATAAATTTATTTACAAATCTAAAACAAACTCGCTCAGGGTACGTATACACAAAAAATAAAATGCAAAAATTTGGGTTCCCCATCTCTTATAGTTTCTGAGATCGACGCGTTCATACAAACAGACGGACAAACGGACAGACGGACATGGCTAAATCGACCTGTTGATGCTGATCAAGAATATATATACTTTATAGGGAAATGTTTTCTTCTCCCTGTTACATACATTTGCACAACTTCATGATCCCCTTTTACCCATTTTCAATGAGTACAGGGTATAAAAACAAAACGGCGGATCCAATATGGTGCACAACTTCTTCAAAAAAACGTTGATTTGGAGGGCCAAAATTCTTTAGAAGAAGTTGGTTTGATGAATTAGGGGGAGAGTGCTGTCGAGCAAAGTGTATGTAAACATATTATGTCGCAGCACAGTGGCGTAGCTAGGGGGGGGGTTTTGGGAGTTAAACTTTACATATATTTATATTATATATATTTTTATATGCAAAATACTATACTAAGAAAGAAGCATCTAAAGACAAATTAGTAAATTTGACCCAAATTAACAACAATTTTGAAAAAATTTCATCGATGGACCGTGAATTATAAAGAATTATTATACATTTAAGTCGAGCAGGTCATCTAAGGTTTCTTTTTAATTAATTTTTAAAATTTCCGGTTTTGATCTACGAATATGTGAATTCTTTTCGTCAAATGTCAAATAAATAAAAAAAAATTACAATTTTTGAGTAATTTAACCACAGAGCTTAAAAAGCAGTAGCACAATACAAATGACGTATTTTTATTTGATATTATGTTATACCCAGAGATTAAAACCGAAACGAATAACGGTTTGGGTTACGGTTACTGTTTTGGTCGATCGCTTTTTTCCGGTTACGGTTATATTACGGTTGTGAGATATGGGTTACGGTTAGGGTTACGGTTACTAGTCTATTCTGTTTCGGGTTTCGATTACGGTTACGGTTATTAGTATAAAATATTACTTTGACAAATTGCGCATACTATCTTGCAAACTTAGTTCAAATTTGTACAGCATTTTCACCTGTGATTTTGGTTACTAGAACTGATTTAGTTTTACTAAATTATAAGAAACTACTCAATTCGCGATTAGTAAGTTTAACTAATTAGATAAACATAAATTGGGCCGTATTCCCATTTATTCAAAAGGGGAAAGCTAACGATAAAAACGCGCCGCGGGGTCAATAAATTTGTCCTGAACACTAACACTTACTAGGGGGTTGTAACACAACTTTGATAACAAAAACTGCAAATATTGTTGATTTTTTCCACCATTCCAATATGTCTACCTTGGAGTCTGGATTGTTTTAGAAACATATTAGTGAAGAAGTGAGAGTTGTTGCCTGTTGCCTGGGGTCACACTACATTGTCTGAGCGGTTCTGGAAATTATCAAACAATTTCCGCTCCGACAAAATTTCCAGCGTCTGAGTACCTATCTTCTATGCTATAAACTGTTTAGAACGAATGTATATAAGATACTTTCCAAGCTATTTCTAGTTATGCCAGCCCATAAGCAACAGTAAAGGTAAAATTGGCTATACAGCTCCTCCAACGGGGCCAAGCTTTCTCTCAATTAGCAACAGTACGGCGCATAATAAATAAGCAGCCAACTTTAGTGAAAAAACTAATATGTATGTAAAATGTTTATTGTGTTAGTAGAGCAAAAAACCGAAATTAACCCATATATTTGTTTAGGTTACGGTACTGATTACCGGTTTTGTAAATAAAGGTTATACGGTTACGGTTATAAGAAATAATTGTTTTTCGGTTTCGGTTACGGTTTCAAATTTTAAAGTGTTTTTAGCGGTTACGGGTTACGGTTTCGGTTACGTTTTTAATCTCTGGTTATCCCCTGCAGGTAAAATTTAAAAATTTGCTCTCACACATCTCGCAAAGTTTTTCAATGATTATTAATTGAGGGCTCTGCGAAATAAGGCCCCAATGAAATGAGGCCCCAAAAATAAAATGCCATAGGGCCCCAACAATTAATATAGAAAATTATTTCCTTTTGGGGAAATATTTCCTAAATAAAATTTCAAAATGAAATAAGTCCTCAAAAGAAGAAATGAAATAAGACCGCAAATCTAATTTTTGGGGCCTTATTCATTTCTATAAGGAAATTAGTAGCCAATCTTTAATATGATTTTTTGGGTTCTTATTTAATTTTTCTTATTTTTGCTAAATACAAAAATAGCACAATTTTTTGTATGCAATTTTCATTATTTAATTCAAAAACTTGATTAAATTTTAGCGCCGCAGGCGAAAATTTGGGACAAAAAATCGCGCGATTTTTGTATTTAAAAATTTTTGAAATGGGGGTATTATTTCATATGAAATGTCATCCCAAACTTAGGGCCTTATTTCATTTTATATTTTCGGGAATTATTTCCTGCTTCCTTAATTGAGCGGTTTGTTCATAAAATTAAAAACTCCTTAACACGCGCGTTTTAAACAAAAATTTACCTGCGGCGCTCTTTCTTTTTTCCAATTTTACCTCCAGAATTTCGTTTATCTTCATGATAACAATGAAGACGCAGTTAATTCATATATTTTTCAATTAATGTTGAATAAAAAAATGTTTAAAAATTATGCAGGAATTTAAGGTCGAATTTGAATATTTGTGCTGTAATTATGAAATCATTTAAAATCAAATAAACTTTGTACAAGACTCTTTGACATGGAAATGATAGTGTAGTTGAATTCTAGAGGTAACTCCAAAAATGTAATAGTATCCAAAAAAATATTATGAAAGTATAGCCTTTGTTTTCGTCTTTAAAATATACGCCCCCTCCCACAAAAAAAATTGTTCTCAAACCCCCCTGAAAATCGCAGCATGCGAGCAATTGCGAAAAACACAGAAACTGAACGAGCTACAGCAAAAAATGAATCTTGCATTTTAAGAAAAAATTGAATTTTTTAATTATTTGGTCGATGAATCAAAACTACTTAACCGATTTTGAAACAATGTTCAACGCGATCGTTGGCAGCTGAATTATCTTTCGATTCATATTTAGCTTGACTCTATCTGACAGTTATGAAGTCAGATATGGCTTAAAATGTAAGAACACCTACCGAAAAAGTGAAAAAAATTCATATTTAAAAATCGGAGCCATGAAAAATTTTTTGTAATTGATTTTTGAGATCACCATTTCAAACTACACCACAAAACTATTTCAGTTATTTTTATACCCTTGGAGAAGGTATATTGAAATTGTCCGGATGTTTGTAACGCACAGAAGGAAGCATCTCCGACCACATAAAGTATATATATTCTTGATCAGCATGACGAGCTGAGTTGATATAGCCATGTCCGTCTGTCCGTCAGTCTGTCCGTCCGTCTGTCCGTCCGTCTGTTTCTATGCTATCTCCTCCCTCTATGCTATCTCCTGCACATTTGTCGGAACCGGTCGGATCGGATGACTATAGCATATAGCTGCCATAGGAACGATCGGTCGAAAAAGTAGTTTTAGTTAGAAAAACTTTTTTATTTTCAATGTTGTCGCTCCCAACCCTCGTATTTATAAGTTTTCTATGATTTCACATGATTTCACCGAGATTTATCAAAATCGGACAACTATATAGTATAGCTGCCATACAAAAGATAGGTCTGAAAAAAAGTTTTAGTATGAAAAACTTTTTTGTTTTCAATTCTATCCCTCCCAAACTCGTTACAGATTGATTTGATATGCTAACACACAATTTCGTCAAGTCTGATCCAAATCGGATGACTATAGCATATAGCTGCCATAGGAATGATCGGTCGAAAAAAATAGTTTTAGTGAGAAAAACTTTTTGTTTTCAATGGTAGCGTCTTTGTACGTTCCAGTTATGAATATTGTCTGTCCCAACACAATTTTGGAGAGTTTGATCAAAATCGGATGAATATATCGTATAGCTGCCATATAAAAAACTGACAGGAATATATCATGCTCCAAGGGTATAAAAACTTCGGTCGAGCCGAATTTAGCTTTCCTCTATTTTTTATTTTTGTACACCAGTGTTATCGATTCGTCGCCGTTCGCAGCAATTGGGCCTCTGTTACTAAACAACGTGGAAGCTCATTTTTGGCTCAATGGGTACGTAAATAAGCAGAATTGTCGATTTTAGAGTGAATATCAGCCAGAAGCATTGCAAGAGCTACCAATGCATCCAGAAAAAGTCACAGTTTGGTGCGGCATCATTGGACCGTAGTTCTTCAAAGATGATGCGAATCGTAACGTAATTGTGAATGGTGAGCGCTACCGTGAGATGATATCCACCTTTTTTTGCCCAAAATGCAAGAGCTTGACTTGCATGACATGTGGTTTCAACAAGACGGTGCCACATGCCACACAGCACGCGCAACAGTGGACTTATTGAGAGGCGAGTTCGGTGAACATTTTATTTCACGTTCGGGACCGGTCAATTGGCCGCCTAGATCGTGCGATTTAACGCCTTTGGACTATTTTTTGTGGGGCTATGTTAAAGCTCATGTCCATACACACAAGCCCGCTTCAATTGACGCATTGGAAGACAACATTGAAGAATTTATTCGTGAGATACCGGCCGAAATGTTGGAAAGAGTATGCCAAAATTGGACTAAGCGGATGGAACATTTGAGCCGCAGTCACGGTCAACATTGCATGAAAAAATCTTCAAACATTAAATTATATGGACCGTACTATCGATTCAAATAAATATTTCATGCATTTTTCTGAATTTTATGTGTTTTTTTTTTTAACTTTCGTATATCTCTTAAAAAATCACCCTTTAGAATTCAAATCGCTTAACTTTTCGCAATTCTATACACTTCTAAACGTTGTGTTATTTTCGATGCATGACGTGTACACACGTCATTTTCGACGCTCACAAACTGAGTTCATACCTGAGCCAGGTAGGGACTCTTCCCCTTATTAAAGGTCAGAACTCAAACTAGATGTACAACTATTCCAATTTTTAAAAGACCCTAAAAAAATTGATCTTTGACTTTTGGCCAGCTTTTTGGGATTTGGGACCGTGGTGCGTCGTCCACTAGGATCAACCCCAAAAAACCAGTAGATGAAGTGGAGGATAGTAGGGAAAGTTTTATTTCCTAGAAGACAAATTTTTAGTAAGTACGTACGCTTCCTTTCCTCTCGTGTTTCGACTGACTCAGTCATTGAGCGTGTTCAGCAGCATGAATCGATGACAAAAAATCGACTATTTTTGTTAGATTGGGCTGGTGAACGGGCATGATTCGCAATCCTGTTTGCTATTTTTCGTGATTGTGCTAGATGTGAATCTAACAAAGAAATAGTTTGTTTGAGTTGCTTGTTTATGATTTCTTATCGATAGCACACAGCTGTCAGAGGTAAACAAACAAGCAATTTAGATCTTTATCAATCTTTATTTTTAATAAATGAAATGGCAGAGGATGTGGTTTCGCCAGTAGCTCCCGGAAATTCGTGCAAGTCTCTGATGGCTCTACTGGTTGTTGCGGAGGAGGAGGGAATCTTGAAAAGCCGCCACTCCAAAAGGAGAAGTCCTGTGTACGCGTAGTAACTACCTCATCTGGGCACATGGACACCTCAAAATAGTTTGTCAAGGCACTACCATTCAGCTCCTCCCAGAGAAAAGCTTGATGGTATAACCGATGGAATAACCTTCCGGTATGCGCGGTAGCTAGGTTCACGTGGTCCTCGTTTAACCTGAAAGGGAAAACATCTTACTTCTGGCTGGGCCATAACGGGTCACTCCTTATTAGCAGGCATGCAGCAAGAACAGGAGGAGATATTACAGCTCTAAGTAGAAGGAAACTCACATCTTTTGGTCACACTACTAGCTGGGACAGTGCAAAAATATTGAATGAACAAATTTACGGATTATTTCATGATGTCCCGGGCATCGTTAAGGACTCATAGCTAGAGATGGGCTCGCGACGGCGGGACGCTCGGGACGCGAGAGAAGTAGGGGACCAGGCGCGACGAGTAAAATTTGTTGGTCGGGATCGAGACGGGACATCCGTGGTCGGGATCGTGGCGGGACGGGAACGAATTGTCCTTATTCGCCCATCTCTGCTCTTAGCCTATTGCCACTCTGTTAAAATTATCATTTTCAGACCGTTCTTTGCGTGGATTGGAGTCCTTCTTAATGGTAAATGTATGTTTCGACAAAGGAAAAAGATTTGGCCATCGGATATTCGATTTTATATGCACATTCTCGCCGTGGCCGGGCTTACAACAAACATTAAATGGCTAACAAAGTCCGTGTCATCGCTTGGCTTCGGCTATAAGAACTGTGGTTTCTGACACCAGAAACCGAATAACCGATTAGCTCATAACTCAACGCGTCTTCCTAAAATCTCTGTCTAACGTTTACACAAGTTAACACGATTTTACATCCTTTTCAATTAAATGTCATTCCTTATGTTAATTTCACGCACTGAGTCCGAATCTGGAAATTTAAAAACTGTGCACACAAACGGCGGAACAAAACGGACCATAGACATCTTTAATAACGGTAATCGTCGGTCCATCCGTATGAACAAACAGATCTCAGAGATGGTAAGAGATAGAGGTTTGGCATGTATAGGACAAATGCTTCTTATACTTGCAGGCAGATCAATTTTATTTTCAATTTTTGAT
Source organism: Lordiphosa stackelbergi (assembly GCA_018904235.1). Lineage (NCBI taxonomy): Eukaryota > Metazoa > Arthropoda > Insecta > Diptera > Drosophilidae > Lordiphosa > Lordiphosa stackelbergi. Next base: position 7,483 of record JAEIFU010000280.1, on the reverse strand, counting down.
ACGCCACCTCCTGCCCCCGCAATTTTGAACAAAAGTCATATCTTCCACAGTTTTGTAGATAGATGATTCGTACCTTCTAGAGATAGTTAGTCAATAGCAATATGTATCGATTGATGATAAATGATAAAGAGCGGTTCTCAAGTTATGAGCAAATAAGTGTATCACCCTCCGCCACCCCCTCCCACCATTTCGCAACCAACGCCGCACAATGTTAGAGAGAGAGAGAGAGGGAGAGGAAGAGAGAAAGAGAGAGAGAGGGATAGAAACTTATAGATAAGCGCAGCAGCAGCACTGCATTCAGCTCCTTCTCCAGGTACAGAGTATGTTATAGTCGGGCTTCACCGACTTTATCACTTGTTTTAAGTTCCAAAATTCGAAATCAGCGCGAGATTTGAGATAAGGAATGACATCAAATTGTAGATGATTAGAAAATCATTAATAATTTGTAAACTATTGTTTTTTATACCGTGGCCGTGTATGGCCCAGCAATTATAGTGCTAGCATGTTGTGCTGAAGGTCGTGAGTTCGAACCCGCGTCGGCTGCCTCTTTCTTTAGACAATAGCTTTTACATATCCGGTTACCTTCACCAGCTATTATCGCCAGCTCTGAAGCAAATCGCCATGAAAAAGCTTCTCAAACTTTGCCGTTCGGATTCGGAGTTAAAGTGTTGTTCCCTTTCCCTTGTGCAAAAAATTTTGAGCACACACGCCAAGAGATTAAGAAAAGGTTGGCTTATCCCCTTTGGGACTGTATAGAAAACTTTTTTATACCCTTGGAGAGGGCATATTGAAATTGTCCGGATGTTTGTAACGCACAGAAGAAAGCATCTCCGACCACATAAAGTACATATATTCTTGATCAGCATGACGAGCTGAGTTGATATAGCCATGTCCGTCTGTACGTCTGTCCGTCCGTCCGTCCGTCCGTCTGTTTCTATGCTATCTCCTCCGTCAGTTTTAAAGCTATCGTAACCAAATTTTGTACGCAGTCTTTTGGTACGAATACGCTGCACATTTGTCAGAACCGGCCGGATCAGATGACTATAGCATACAGCTGCCATAGAAACGATCGGTTGAAAAAGTACACAGAGGGAAAAAACGTGTTCAGAAAATAAGTTGCCTTCAACTTAAAATGAGAACAGAATATTCTCAAAATTTTTGAGAACGAATGTTCTAAATGTTCTTGAAATGAGTAAAGTTGTTCTCAATCGGATAATATTTGCTTTGAACAACAACAAAACCGGTTTTCAAGAGAGAGATATACAATAGAGAGAGCGAGTGGGAGCGCGTTGGCTCTCTTTTTGATCTCCCTCTTGTCAGCTCAACAAAGCATAAGTAGCCCTCTAGACGTGCATCTGCAAAACTGTTCAACGGCCGAATTGGCTAGCGCGTCATTCCATACGTTGAATGCATAAGGTACCAGGCACCAAGTAATCGAACAAATTTTTCTGTGTTTTTCTGGAAAACTTAAATAAAACGAGGTCAGGTGGGGGTCGGTCGTTGAAGCAATCATATATAAAAGAGAAACCAGCCTGACTGACTGGCGGCCGCCCGCCGCAAGCCCAAAACCATAAAGATAGAAAGATGAGATTTTCACAGTTATTCCCTTATACGCTGAGAGAGAGTACTAAGAACGGATTTTTGTCGGGAAATGTGGAAAAGTCGCGGAAAACTTTTTGTATGAAACTTTTTTGTTTTTCATCCGATCAAGTTCAAACTTATTTTCAAAAATCTATAAAATAAATTCAATAATAACTGCATACCAGTCCTTCGGAAAATCAACCACCTCTTGGTGAGCATGGTTGCCAGCCATTAGCTCCAAGTTCATTTCGAAAGGCACACACTTTGCGTTACAGTTAAATTCCTTGCATACACTCATTAACTAAACAGAAAAACAGAGAGCAAAGAGCGCATGCAAATAGCAAAGCGCTGAGAGCATACATCGGAGAGAACCCATTTAAATGTGTGCGTGAGAGCAATTGAATGCTGATCAGGAGCGTAAGAAATGAAACGAAATTTGTAACTATTAAAGGCCTGTATCCAGCACTGCGGAAAATTCCTGTCAGGAATTTGCTATTTATTTCTTGTGTGTGTGGAACACAACTAAATCAGTGTGACCATGCACCTAACAGGTGGAAGGTCACTCTGATCAATCAGCTGTTAAGCACTGACCGTGTTCAGCAGAACAACTTGCTCCCTGATCAAGTATAAATCTGCAAAAATCTTCCCTACAAACTGGAGTAATGCGGCATCATAATGGCCCATTTGAGGTATCATGATAAAGGAGCATGTATCAAACAAATAGTATGCTACTTTAAAGTAGTACTACTGCTCCTCAACCAGTAAAAACTACTAGATGAAATTTTTTCTGATACCTGCTCAGGATCAATTATAACTATTTGAATTTAAATAAATTTAAAAAAATACAAATAATATTTTCTGGAGGAAGCATGCTGCTCGGAGTATGTGCTACACACTTTACACTTGGGGATGATAAACCGATGGCATGACACTTTGCAGTGTGTCCCGGATGGCACAAAACATCACTGCAGCATGTTGTTAACTGGATTACTTTATAATGCAATCTTCTCCAAAGTAGTATGACCTCTTGGTTGTATGCCAATCGAATGAAGTCTCTAATCGTAGGATGCCTAAATTCATTTGCATTTATATTAGGGATTTTGTGGCCGGATCAGTACCTTGGTTTTGGTCGATAGGCGAACCCTGGAACATAGACAATACCATACGAAAATTACTTAAGTGCGACTCCTAGGATCAAGAGTCCCATATATAGATACCGCGGTACCTTGGCATGTCTCTGGACCGCCGGTTGACCGGGAAAGTCCATGTGACTCGGGCAGTAGCTACGGCATTGGAGCTCCATTGGCTTCTTAGTCCTAGTAGCGGTTTATCTGGGCGATCCCGTTATGGGGTACGGCATGATCCACTGCCCTCAAGAAACTAGAGTCTTCTATGTGGTGCATACAACTACATACATATACCGCGGTGTGGACGCTTTGTCATTATGCGCCCAAACCAATATGCACACCAGCAGGAATCATGACCCTATAATCTGGCGAGCCACAGATTGTGAAGGCGTCTTAAACAACGACATCTCTCTGACCTTTTTGTCTATAGACAGCATCCCTTTGGCGGACTCATCAATTTGGCTTAAATGTGCCTTTGGCACTATCCGCTACCAATCTTTGCACGCTGATGGTTCCCCAGCCAGATGAAAGCTCATAATAAAAATATACTTTTTTTTTTTTTTTTTTTTTTGAGAAGTGTTAAGTGTATCCAGCACTGCGGCACTGCGGAAAATTCCTGTCAGGAATTTGCTATTTATTTCTTGTGTGTGTGGAACACAACTAAATCAGTGTGACCATGCACCTAACAGGTGGAAGGTCACTCTGATCAATCAGCTGTTAAGCACTGTTAACTATTTGAATTTAAATAAATTTAAAAAAATACAAATAATATTTTCTGGAGGAAGCATGCTGCTCGGAGTATGTGCTACGCACTTTACATTTGGGGATGATAAACCGATGGCATGACACTTTGCAGTGTGTCCCGGATGGCACAAAACTTCACTGCAGCATGTTGTTAACATGCTTTACTTAATAATGCAACCTTCTCCAAAGTGGTATTACCTCTTGGTTGTCACTGAACCGACGCTTGACCAGGAAAGTCCATGTGACTCGGGCAGCAGCTACGGTTGCAGCTAATGGCATTGGAGCTCCATTGGCTTCTTAAGCTTCTTAGCGGTGGATCTGGGCTATCCCGTTATGGGGTACGGCATGATCCACTGCCCTCAAGAAACTAGAGTCATCTATGTGGGGCCCCTGGTTTGAGAGGCATACAGCTACTTATGTACTTATATACCGCGGTGTGGACGCTTTGCCATTATGCACCCAAACCAATATGCACACCAGCAGGAATCATGACCAATTGGTGCACCACTCCAACAGATTTGCCTATGATCTGACGACACACAGATTGAGAAGGCATCTTAAACAACGGCATCTCTCCGACCTTTTTGTCTATAGACAGCATCCCTCTGGCGGCCTCATCAATTTGGCATAAGTGTGCCTTTGGCACCATCCCCTACCAATCTTTGCACGCTGATGGTTCCCCAGCCAGATGACAGCTCATAATAAAAATATATAAAAGCATTCCCCCCAAAATGTTCGCTCATCACATCCAAAATAATTGTTGGCAATATATTCCTGCGCTGTGTATCAGCTGTTCTCTCCATCCACACACGCTATCGATATGCCAACTATCGATAAGAAACTGTGGATTACGTTCATGTTGCTGGATACACAAGCAACGAAAAGGTAAACTAAAAATTCCTGCCACAGTTTTTTTTATATGAAGTTTGACAGGAATTTTTAGTTTCCGCGGTGCTGGATACCCGGCTTAAAAAAAAAGTTTGTATGGGAAAAATGTTATTTTCCATCCGATTGACTTGAAACTTGGTTTGTATGCAAAGTACGCGAAATAATTCGACACGTGTTTTCCCGATTTTGGAAAATCCGCCCACGAGGAAAATGGCCGGAAAATTCTGCATGAAAAAACTATTTTTCATCCGATTGGCTTCAAACTCGGTTTGTAAGGATAGAATACGAAATAGTTTGAAATGTGATTTTCTGATGTTGGAAAATTTGACCCAACGGTCGGAAAATTCCCGGAAAATTCTGCATGAAAAAATAATTTTTCACCCGATTGGCTTGAAACTCGGTTTGTAAGGACAGAATTCGAAATAATTTGAAATGTGATTTTGCCATGTCGGAAAATCCGCGTTGGCGTGAAAATGCCCGGAAAATTCTACATGCAAAATAGCTATTTTTCATCCGATTAACTTGAAACTCGGTTTGTAAGGTCAAAATGAGAATTCATTTGTGTTTTCATTTTCCGATTTTGGAGGGATGTGGATGGGATGTGGGTGGTATGCAGATGGGAAGTGGGTGGGATGTGGGCGGGAAGTGGGTAGGATGTGGGTGTGATGTAGGTGGGAAGTGGATGGGATGTGGGCGGGAAGTGGGCGGGAGGTGGAAGTGATGTGGGCGGAAGTGGGCGGGAGGTGGGAGGGTGGGATGTGGGTGGGATTTGAGTGGGAATTGGGTGTAGAGTGGGTGGGATGGGGGTGGGAGTTGGAGGGAAAACCCATCAGCAAAGTTCGATTTCTGGGTTCTACGGTGTATTATTATATCTAATATTGTTTTGTTCTATACTGTTGAAGGCGCAGCGAAGCGCGTCGGGTTATTTGCTAGTCTATATATATAAAAGAGTTCAACCTGACTGACTGACTGACTGGTGACCGTCGCACAGCCTAAACCATAAAAGATAGAAAGATGAGATTTTCACAGTAGTTTTATCTTATGCTGAAAGTGAGTACTAAGAACGGATTTTGGAAAATTCTGTCGGGAAATGTGGAAAATTCGCGGAAAACTGTTGTATGAAACTTTTTTGTTTTTCATCCGATCAGGTTCAAACTCATTTTCAAAGATCTATATGAAAATTCAACAATAACTGCATACCAATCTTCCGGAAAATTCACACCCCTCCTGGGTGGAAAGTGGGTGGTCAAGGTTGTATGGGCGAAACTTTAGTTGCCAGCGATTTGCTCCAAACTCATTTTCAAAGTTACACATAATAAAATATAGGAAACGTAACTTTAAAATATTGGAAAATCTATCCATGAAGTCGGAAAATTCACGGAAAACTGTTGTATGAAACTTTTTTGTTTATTATCCGATCAGATTCAAACTCATTTTCAATGATCTATATAAAATTCAACAATAACTGTGTACTAATTTTCAGGAAAATCCCACCAGGAAAAGTGGGAAACGGGTCGGAAAAAGTTTGTCTGGTAAAAATTTTTTTCATCCGATTGACTTGAAACTTGGTTTGCAAGAATAGTACGAACAATAATTCGACACATATTTTCGCGATATTGGAAAACCCGCCCACGAGGAAAATGGCTGGAAAATTCTGCATGCAAACAACTTTTTTCATCCGATTGGCTTGAAATTCGGTTTGTTAGGATAGAATACGAAATAGTTTGAAATGTGATTTTTCCAAGTGGGAAAATTCGACTTGACGGTCGAAAAAATTGCCGGAAAATTCTGCATGAAAAAACTATTTATCATCCGATTGGCTTGAAACTCGGTTTGAAAGGACAGAATACGGAAATAATTAAAAATGTGATTTTTCAATGTCGGAAAATCCGCCCCCAGCCGTGAAAATGCCTGGAAAATTCTACATGCAAAAGAATTATTTTTCATCCGATTGACTTGAAACTCGATTTGTAAGGTAAAAAGGAAAATTCATTAGGGATGTGGGCGGGATGTGGGCGGGAAGTGGGAGGGATGTGGGCGGGAAGTGTGTAGGATATGGGTGGAATGTAGGTGGGAAGAGTATGGGATGGGGGCGGGAAGTGGGAGGGATGTGGGAGGGATGTGGGAGGGATGTGGGTGGGATGTAGGTGGGATGTAGGTGGGAGGGATGTGGGAGGGATGTGGGTGGGATGTGGAAGGGATGTGGGGGGAGTGGGGGGGAAGGGGGAGGGAGTGGGGGGGATGTGGGGGGATGTTGGTGGAATGTGGGCGGGTTGTGGGCGGAAAGTGGGTGGGAAATGAGTGGGAATTGGGGGAAATTGGGTGTAAAGTAGGTGGGATGTGGGTGGACTGTAGGTGGGAAGTGGATAGGATGTGGATGGGATGTGGGCGGAAAGTGGGAGGGATGTGGATGGGATGTGGGCGGGATGTGGGAGGGATGCGGATGGGATGTGGGCCGGAAGTTTGAGGGATGTGGGTGGGATGTGGGCGGGAAGAGGGATGGATGTGGGAGGGATGTGGGTGGGATGTGGAAGTGATGTGGGCGGGATGTGGGCGGAAAGTGGGTGGAAAGTGAGTGGGGACTGGGGAAATTGGGTGGAGAGTGGGTGGGAGGGATGGGGTGGGGTTCGATTTCTGGGTTCTGCGGTGTATTATTATATCTAATATTGTTTGGTTCTATACTGTTGAAAGCGCAGCGAAGCGCGTCGGGTTATTTGCTTGTGGAATATATGGGTCGAGGAGAAGCAGCAGGTGCACGCACCTATCCAAGGAGTCTTGCCTCCCTTCACTTCCAATCAAAAGAAGTATGTTCCCGTTCCCCATTCCACCCCATTGTGAGGAATCCGCCCACACCTGGTCCAAATGCAATCAATTTTTTTCCTAGGTGAGTTTAAAATGTTCACGAAAACGGAACAATATTAACTCAAATCATGTTCTCAAAAATGGAACAATATCAACTCAATTTGAGAAGTGAGAACATTGCACTACATGTGAGAAAACCCGTTCATGCATACTTTTTGATAACGTTTGTGCTCAATTTGAGTCCAATGTTCTCGGTTTTTTCCCTCTGTGTAGTTTTAGTGAGAAAAACTTTTTTGTTTTCAATGCTTTCGCTCCCAAACCTCGTAATTATAAGTTTTCTA